>DF820140.1:0-76705 GCA_000836195.1 Taphrina populina JCM 22190
CCTTTGGCTAACGATTTGTGTTTGATTGTGATTAATGTTATCTGTATGATCTATGATCATCTTATGACTCCCAACGCATTGCGTCTTGCTATCTTGATAAGAATACGAGCTTGTTACGCCTGGGCTGAACTGGGCCGAATTCTAACATTATGGTATGGCTCCACAGAAACGTCCATCGAGTCACAAGGCTGCTCGTCTGCATCATGGCTGCTATATAGAATGAAGGGCCCTGATTGAATGTCAAGTCTTGCTGCTCAACCAGACTACAGACCTCCATGGCTCGCTCTGCACTTTGTCGGCATTGCGGGGGGTAGTGGATCAGGAAAGAGCACTTTTGTAGCCAAGGTCATTGAAGAACTGAATGTGCCCTGGGTCGTTGTCATCTCCCTCGACTCGTTCTATAAAGTGCTCACACGCGAACAAAGTGAGCGGGCCTTCAGGTCCGAGTACGACTTTGACCATCCCGATGCTCTCGATTGGGATCTGCTCTTCCGAGTCTTGAGAGACTTGAAGCATGGAAGACGAGTCGATATCCCAATATATGACTTTGGCACGCATGCTCGGAAAAAGGAGAAAAGTGTGCCCTTGTATGGTGCAAATGTCATCATACTTGAGGGCATCTTTGCCCTGCACGACCAGCGTATTCTAGATCTTCTCGACATGAAAGTCTACCTCGATACGGACCCTGACGAGTGTTTTCAGCGCCGGCTCAAGCGTGATATGGAAGAACGCGGCCGGGATCGGCAGGGTATCATTGATCAGTATGAAACATATGTAAAGCCAAACTTTTACAAATACGTCAAGTCACAGAGTGGTGCCGCCAATGTCATCACAACAGGGACGAAAGCGGGACAAGCGTCCCTCGAAAAGATTGTGCAACATATTCAAGATGCACTCACGGCAAAGTCCATCGAGCATCGCAAGAACCTCGCTGCTCTGCGCACCTCGTGCGAAGATGTCTCGCTACCCATCAATGTCCATATACTCAAGCAGACCAACCAAATTCGCGGCATTCACACCCTTATTCGCAACAAGGACACACCACGCGGCGATTTCGTCTTTTACCTCGAACGGCTGACGACACTCATCATTGAAGCCGGTGTAGGGGACTTGTTGCCACATGCCGGCAAGACGATAGAGACTAAAGTCGGCACCTATACAGGCACGTCCATTACAATACAAGTTTGCGGTGTTGCCATCTTGCGTGGAGGGAAGATTTTTGAGCGCGCAATGCGCAAGATATTCAGAGACTGTCCTATGGGTGCACTCCTCGTACAGTCCGATCCACGCACGGGGGAACCACGACTGCATTACTCTAAACTACCATCACACATTACTTCCTCTTTCGTCTTGCTCTGCGATGCACAAATCGCCACCGGACAAGCTGCCATTATGTCTGTCAGGATCCTGCTCGACCACGGTATCAAGCAGGAAAATATCCTCTTTATGGCGTGCATTGCAGCACCGATCGGTGTCAAGACACTTGCTACACTCTATCCCGAAATCCACATCATCTGTGGTGCACTCGACGAGGGACTCGTTGGGATTTCGAATTACATCACGCCCGGAGCTGGCAACATTGGTGAACGTTATTTTGGCGTGTAACCGGTTAAATTTGGGTGAGGGGCGATGCATGATGTGTTTGTGGGACTGGCTGTCTTGCAAAAGAGGAGCACGAAATCAGATTTACCGGAAAAAAAATCTTGCGACCAACAACGAGGCTCATCAGCTACTGAAGATTGAAGCACCCAACCTTTTTGCACAGCCTACACACTCAAAGTTCGAGGCACATGCAACACAAGCAAACCCGGGCCAAACACATGCAACAGATTCGAATAGTCTTTTCAGAAACGGATTCTTGAACTTCATAAGTCAAATCATTTTCCGGCGGGGACAGTACACGCTTCCCAATCAGTGATGATGCCAACCTCGCGCAGCTTTTACATGATGATGAGTTTGTCTGCGCTTCATGCCTGTGAAATCGTCCCGAGCACGAGGAAAAAATCGCACATCCTACAACGTTGCCACTTTTGTGCATGTCCTTTCGATTTTGCCCACCTTGTAGCGTAAAACAACCTCCACAAACGCCTCAGACCATAGACCTTTAGGTCACAATGATGACTTTGCAATGTGGTAGCTAGCGAACGTGCCTTCCGCATTGAAACATGAATCTGATACAACTTGAAGCTCCTCTTGCCTCTTGTTCGAGTTTGCATGAAATACACGTTATTTTTAAAAGGAGTTTTAGGAGTTAGAAGAGGCACGCAAGGGGACAGACAGCCTTGGTCTTGTTGTTTATCACATCAGATTATTGAGTTGTTTGTTCGTTGTTGCTATTACTACCTTGCTAGACGGTCACTTTTCCTTCACGAGGGTTCGTGCTCTGAACCATCTCTCCCACCACTACTCCCACGTTTGGTCTCCTGAGCCGGGAGAGTTTATAGGAAAATGGCAGATGATTTGGCGTGAAAAGAGAAGATTTTGATATTGTTCAGCTCCTATTGTAGACCGCAAACGATCTGATAGCACTGCAAGAGATCCTCCTGATGACCGTTGATATCCATAGATATTGTCGTTGTTTCGTGTGTAATTGGTCCTGAACTGAGTGGCGTCTTGTCCACTGTGTTAACATGGATTGCAGTTTGTTTTTTGACTAGAGGAATGCTGTGTCGTTTGGCAAATGCACTGTTCATGTAGTTAGATTGTGCACCGCCGTCCAGCATAGTGAATGTATCCAAAATTATAGACCGTGTTGAGAGAGTAATCCGTAACATAAGATTTTCCTTTGAGTCATCTTCCAGTGTTACATCATTCGTGGTGACAGGTTTTTGTGCCAGGCTGGCCCCAGACCTGTCTTCTACTGAGGCGCCTCCGTGTTTTTTTGTCTCGACAGTCGCCGAACATTTGGCTGAGATCTATCTGTAGTTTTGTCTTTTGGACAGTCACGTCGGAAATGACCTGCCCTTCCACACCCTAGACAAAGATTTTTATCCACCCGTCTTTGATGTTCCTCCGCAGAAAGACGATTCGTGCCTTTCTTCGAGACTTCAGATTTCTTCTGTTCGTCAGTGTTGGACGAAGCCTTGCCAAAAGAGTTTCGTCCCGAAGATTCCATGTCGTGCGTCATCGGCTTAATTCACGACATGGAGCACATTTTTCTCAGCTCTGAAGTCTGTTTTTGCGGATCCAGACGAGCGCGGTACTGCACGTCGCGAATTAAGCCGATTACGACAAACCGGTTCAGCAGCCGCTTACGCTGCACAATTCATGAGACTTACATCGATTCTTAATTACAACGATGACGCACGACATGGAATCTTCCTGGAAGGACTGAAGGATAGTATACAGGATGCTATCGCACTTATTCGGCTTCCCGAAGATTTCAACGAACTTGTGACAGAGGTCATCCGACTCGACAATAACTTGTTTGACCTCAAGAGTAAGAGATCCACTGGGGACACCAGGAAGGGAGCGGGACGAAACTCTTATGGCAAGGCTTCGTCCAACACTGACGAACAGAAGAAATCTGAAGACTCGGAGAAAGGCACGAATCGTCTTTCCGCGCAGGAACATCAAAATCGGAAGTTCTGATCTTCTATCCATGATTACCATAGTTGGAAAAGAGAAGAAGACGTATTCGATGAATGCACTAGAGCAAAGCGAACATCAGTCAACCCGGAGCATTTGTACCGCCATAAGAAAGATCGTGTTGAAAGTGCACTTGGTGATATCCTGATTTGCCTCGTAGTCCACCTCAAGCCCGGATAACATCAATTCAGTCGCGTTTGGCGCAATCCTTTTCCCGGCAAATTTGTTACGAGTTGCCCTGAAATACCTGCACACAGGCTACCGTGTAATGCTGAACATCGTTACTATGGGCCTATATGGTTTCAGGATCCAAGAAACGATCTTCAATTTTGTTGGTGCCTACAGAGGCTATGTCGGGAAGATGAGTCTCACATGTTGTAGCCTCGATGAGGCCAAGATCATGTATGAGATCTTTTGGCCACGCGAGTAGACTCTCATCTACCTGGTCGAAGGTTCGTGTTACCGTGTCGAACGTCCGGGCTCGGGAGTGGACACCCCAGCTTATAATGTAGCTCCTGGGCTGGTAGTACTGGAGTGTCCACTCCTCAACAGCAGATTGTGAGATGTTTGAGACGCAGCTGGGTCACAAGGTAGGCGACTAGGATATTTCTGGGTGATTTCCGTTCCCCCTTGATGTAGATGAGCGCTACTTCGCGCTTGTTTCAGACGAGGAACTTGAAGCTTGACTTGTGCGCTAGAGTCAGCCACAAGCGAGTGTTCCATCTCGCATAACATTTGTAAGCTTAAATTCTGTCATGACAAAAGTATGAGACAGATGGGTAGTATGGTTGAGGGATTGGGCATTGACATGAACGAGAAGTTTATCAGAACCTGACACGCGGGCCGGATGACTTGTCATGTGAATACCCCAAAATTCTGAAAATAGACCAAACTTCTGGCACTTGTTAAGGACTGTCATAGACATCTCTGTCAATCACGAGCTGGAGGACAAGGCAGTAGCTAATGCCCGAGTCATGAGATGACTGGCCAGATCTGTGCTCTTTGCACGTTCCCTCTCGAATTGGATGTTTGCTAGCTATTGAAAAACTTAAACTGTCGAAGCAATACAAGTTTGTCTCCATGCAATTGTGTTGAAGAAGCCTGTGTGCCCCTTGACGCTTCTACCATGTAAATTGTATTGGCGAGCCTAGGCGTCATTGCAAAGGCGTACAAACAGTCTCGGTGGCCTGCAGTCATGGAACACATCCATGCAAAAGTAGTCAAGCTAATCTTACAGTACGGTACCTCAAGTACAGTATATACCGATATATCCTCTTAAAAAAAAATCGACTGTTGATACCATGTCTACGGCAGAAACGAGTCGAAATTATTTCTTCTTCCCAAAGAGACCAAACTTCTTTTTAGATTTCTCCTTATCCTCTGACTTCGCAATCATCTCAACACTGCTCCGTGCGGATGGTTGGGCTTCTTTCGAACCGCCAGAAAATGGTCTGCTTTTCTTCTGTGCCACAGGAGCGTCTTTAGCAGCGGGTGGTGGAGCTCTTTGGGTCAACAGAGGTATCTCTGCTGGTGGTGAATCAAGTGAGAGATTCAATTCTTTCCTCTCCTTTCGAAGCAGCGATAACACACTGAGAAACTGCTCTGGCGTCAAGATATTCGTGGAACCCAAGACGATGTCCCTGTTGTGGACGTCACCAAGTTCATATACTGATCGCACTTCAGAGTATGTGGCACCCCCAGCGATGAAAGCAATAATTCTCTGCTTTGGCATTTCTACTTGTGTTCGCCCTTTGGCCCAAGCCGGTCTATTGGTTCTCAATGACCCTGATGCGACTGTGCCACGAGCGTCTGGCTCTGGCGGTAAATCTCGAGTGTAGGGGAATACATCAGGACTTAGTGTACCTTGGATGTGATCTCGAATTGTCCGTTTGAGCAGGGGGTCAAATCTTGATAATTCGAAAGCCTCGTCGACCGAAACAGGTTCGGTCCGTTTATGAGGCTTAGCTTTTTTGTTGCGAGTATGCTTGGTAGTCGGCAGGCCTAGAAGGTCCAGATTTACGATGGCTTCTTGGAGTGCCGGGCTGATCTTTGCATGCTTGATCAATTTGGAGCGGTCATCGGGAAATATCCCTTGCTTGAAGACTAGATAGATCATCAAGAGACGCGTACGATCCTCTATAGAGACTCTTTCGTCATCAAGCAAAGGAACCATGGTTTCCAGAACATCCTTCGGAGTTTTACCCAGTGATGTGACACCTGTAGCACAGTTTTGCTCAACCTGTGCAGTGGCAGGTAGATTCTTCTTCTCAAATCTGCTCATACATTCCTGCGCCATGTTGATATATAACGAATATTTATCTTTTCCTTGAGCGTAAGAATCCATGTCTGCCAACATATTTCTGATAGTGTTCAAATTGGTAGCACTTTCTTGGTCGCTAAATGCAGCATTGTCCTTTGTGAATTTATTGAATTGTTGCACGAGCTCATCTATGGCTAAGGACATATGCATATGCCGCACTCCTGTCCAGGCCGTGTCTTTCTCGGAGATAACCTCTTGCACTTTCTCGGTACCTTTGCTGCTTTTTACATCAAATTCGTAAAAGCAGCCTTCTCGAATCGGTAAGAGGTCGTTGGCCATGGCCTGAAAAGTGAATTCGTGAATCAGTGGCGCATAAAGATCCATGGTCCTATCTGTTATGAACAGGATGCCTCTCGGCCGATCGCTTTTCGGTGGAAAGGATTCATTATTGCGAGCATGATTGTCCAACTCAGTCTGGACAGTGTTGGCGAGTTTTGTGGATAATACGCGAGCAGCATGCTGTGCTGCTAGAGGTTGATAGTACCTAATGATGGGATACTCGCCAAGCAGTATGCAAACGGAAACGATTCTCAACGCAATTTCCCGTATTATGGGAGCAACGGTAGCGCCACACGAAGGGTTGTAAAGCATTACGGCAGTCTCGGTATCATGACTGGTAAATACTTGCGATTCAACCGGGGTGAAGTCCAAGTATAGTTCCTTCAAGGTACATATCTTGTCACCTATAGCAGCAATTTTGTTGACAAGACTGTCATCTGCTGCGTCGAGAAAGAACAAATGAGCCGCCGCGTAGATCTCACGGTCCCGTCGGAAATCGTGCAATAGACATTGGCATATTTCTGGTCGTGCGCAAAGGAAATAAACAGCTTCGAAAGATGTATTCGAATCACGAACATTCTCAATCATCTGCACATCTTGAGATTATCAGACCACTGATGGGGAAACGCGAAATTTGATTACCTGTGACACTTTCGTCATAAAATTCGGACAAGGACATGACATGTTCGATGAGTTTCCGGCTCCGTTTGTCCAGAACAACAACTTTCCACTAAGCACGTTAGTAGTGAAGGAAGTGGAGCTGGTGGTCTTATAATACTTTATTTCCAGGCTGTACAGAGCGCAGATGATCAAGAATGACTACAACATTAAGCTTATGCGCGCTTGCGGTGTTGTCATGAGTTGAAGGAGACTTTACCCTGCTTGTAGGTAGAGACCAAGGACTTCATTGGAGCGCTCTATGCATCTACAGACAAGTCATTGTCGTGACGATGAATGACGGAGCAGCTTGTACTAGACAAGATCTTGCCAGTGGCCCTATGCATACCTCTTCTACTTCATCCACTTCCAATGGAATTGGTGCCGGCGCGGAGAAGGCGCTTTCTGTGTATACGATATCGATGTGGCGTTCTTGCGATCAGATGAGATGAGCACAGAAATAAAATCTGCTGACACGATAATTGCGATCGATTCAGCATAAACATGACTGAGATGCATCAGGATACGCTCTCATCATCTACGAGATAGAGCGGAGACTTTGATTCGCTTTTTTGGCTTTCAAAAGTTGCATTTGTTAGAAGCTTTACGGGAGCATTGATCTATTCTCAGTGTATATTATCGCGGTCGCTTATACATTCCCAGGAGATATACAAACACTATCTCTACCGATCTGGGTCTTTGATTCGGTAAAATATCGACTGCATGCTGAAAAACATTGTATTCTTCTCTCAACAACGAACATTTTCCACTTCACTTTGCCGCCGTATCAATGTCACGAAGCATCTGTATAGAAGAGATACTGGAGGCACCGGAGCGAAAGGCTCTTTTGGCGCATCTGCGAGATCGGCCTTTGCAGGAAAAAGCCCGATCATCAGTGAAAATAAGAGCAATCCCATATTGAACAACAGTCTGCCCTATTTCAAGTTTATAGAAGTGCTTAAGCTACGTCTTAAGTATCTACAAAAAGGTTCGAGCAAATTCCAGAATGTACTAAAAGGCCTTGGACTTCATAGCAAGTCATATGGACTCATTCCGACGTACACGGCAGCAATCTTGGCACAACCAGCTTCGTCATATAGTAGCAACAAACCGTCGAAGGATTGGAAACCACAACCAGAGATTCCGTCACTCAAGGCTCTTGCGACTGTACATGCATCGCAAGGACTCTTTGGACTGGACGATCTCGTCCTATCTACATTTAACATCTATGCTTCGATGAGTCTGCTTTCCAAAGAGGATATTGAGCACCTCAAGTCTGTTGCAGACTTGAGCCGACCTGCAGACTGGTTTCCAACAGCCAGATCTACCACTCGAAAATTGATTCTGCACGTCGGTCCCACAAATTCTGGCAAAACTTATCACGCTTTACAAAAGCTCAAGCAAGCAGAATCAGGGTGTTTTGCAGGACCACTACGACTCTTGGCATTCGAGATTTTCGAGCGAATGAATAAAGAAAATGTACCTTGTAATCTAGTCACTGGCGAGGAAACCAGGGAGATACCTGGCAGTCAGCTCACCTCTTGCACCATTGAGATGTTGAGTTTTACTAAGGAAATTGACGTACTTGTGATTGACGAAATTCAGATGATTGCAGATCCCGAGCGAGGCTCGTCCTGGACGCAGGCACTTCTAGCTTGCCCGGCCAAAGAAATTCACATGTGTGGTGAAGCCTCCATTGTTGACTTAGTTACAAATATCGCCGCGACACTTGGTGAGACTGTAGAGGTCAGGAGATATGAGCGACTGGGGACACTTGTGCCTATGAATGAATCTCTTGGCGGAACTTTCAAGGATATCCAGGAAGGCGATGCCGTGGTCACCTTTTCCAGACGTGATATCTTCAACGTCAAAAAGACTATCGAACAGAGCTCTGGGAAAAAATGCGCTGTTGTATATGGCGGTCTACCACCGGAAACGCGTGCTCAACAGGCGAGTCTTTTCAACGATCCCGATAGTGGATTTGACGTCATGGTTGCGAGTGATGCGATTGGCATGGGCCTGAATTTGAGCATCAAAAGAGTCATCTTTGAGACTGTCTCAAAATGGAACGGGAAAGAACTCGCAAATGTCCCAATACCGCAGATGAAACAGATTGCTGGCAGAGCAGGAAGATTCAAGCCTAAAACCAAGGTTTCCGTGACAAGCCCCGATCCTCCAAAGGAGGTTCCTGGTTATGTCACGACGTTACGCGAAGAAGATCTACCATACTTGCGCGACAGTCTCGCTACGCCCACGATACAGTTGGATAAGGCTTACATCAGGCCTACTGCAGAAATCATGGAGGTTTTTGCTCGGGTGTACCCAGAGCAAACGAAATTGTCACTCATCGTGCAGCAATTTCAAGCTCTTGCAACCACGAGTGAATTGTATGCCCTGCGGAATCTCGCTCAGACAAGTGATGTGCAGGACTTAATCGCGCCCATCGAAGGTCTGAGGTTCGCGGAACGTTGGGTCCTTTTCGATGCGCCGGTAAAGGCAAGAGATCCGCAGTGCGTCAAGGTATACGTGGAAATGGTTCGAATTTGGGCGAGGGGAGATCGAGTTGACATTCTCAAGCTCAAAACAATGGAGATTGATTTACTGGATGAAGGCCCACCGGAAACTCAGGAGAAGTTGGCAGCGGTCGAGAGTCTTCATGCCCAGCTTACTCTGTACCTTTGGCTCGCCATGCGGTTTCCTGGTGCGTTCCCTAATTTGGACATTGCCTATCAACTCAAGGCAGCGACTGAAGAAATGATTGCAGAAGGCCTCGCATTGATGAAGGTAAAGAAGCTTGCACGGAAGCAGAATACTCCGTTCATCAACGCTGCCATGGAAATGGCCGCAAGGCGAGGCATGAACGTACGTCGTGATCGTTTTGAAGGTCGGCGCAGTCCTCCGCGGGACAATTTCAGACGTTAAATCCAATGATTCGTTCTTCCTATAATCTGCATGTTGGCCGCATGAGACCTTTTGGCCATTGGTATCCCCCTTAATAAATAATGTATATAGCGCACTGTATAATGATAGACAACCATAGAGCCCCGTGCTTCTCACGTACTGAGACTGCCTTGTCACCTAGTGTCGCCGCCTAAATAGTGAGATTGTCTACCATGTCGAGGAGACCATGATCATCGCCATACTGACCGATAATCTGCATTCCGATTGGCATCTCATTCACGTCCTTCCCATAAGGAATTGATATACTCGGTAAACCAGCCATACTCGCTGGCACTGTGAAAACATCCGCTGCGTACGATTCCGCAGAGGTCATATTGGCAATGTCGCTCAGCAACGGAGCTGTCGTTGGAGCTGTTGGTGTCACCAAATAATCGATGCCTTGCTCACTATACTGCAATGCTGAGGAGAAGACAGGATGTGGTCGAGCAAATACACTGTTGAATTCGTCGACAATTCGACGTCGTATACGTTGTGCTTGTAAGTAGTAGTTGTCGAATTTGTCAGAAGAAAGAGACAAACATCCCATCAGTATCCGACGTTTGACTTCGTCACCAAACGAATCGCGCGTAGCAACATAGAGCTGCCCGTCGAGGCGGTCTACATCTGACCTCGGACCATAAAATACGCCACTATATTTTTGCAAATTTGACGAGACCTCTGAAGGGGCCAAGACATAATATGCAGCAAGTGCCGCCTGAGTCAGCGTGAGGGAGACTGGAACGATTTCGAGTCCTTTTGCACTCAGTCGTGCGAGAAGATTTTGCCAAGCCTCCAAAACAGCCGGACTGAGCTCGTTGATGTGGTATTCTGCCGGTATGCCGATACGCAAGGGCTTCGCAGATACATTTCTTCGTGTTTGCCGGATTCTTTGTCTAGCTTTATTGGATAGGTTCGTGGAATCTCGATCGTCTTTCATGTCCAATGTCGTGAAGACGCGCCGGATGGTTCTGACGCCTTGATCACCTCTCGCCAAGATACCGACCGTATCGAGACTGTTAGCATAAGGTACAACGCCCCAGCGAGAAATTCTTCCATAAGATGGTTTAAACCCAAAAATTCCACAGTATGATGCCGGGATTCTCACAGATCCACCAGTATCCGTTCCTAGTGCAAAGTCGAGTGGAGTGTCACCGAATTTTTGTATATGTAGAGCAGCTGCCGACCCGCCTGAGCTGCCACCAGTCGTACGGTCAAGATTGAAAGGATTGACTGTGGACCCATGAGGCGTATGCGTGTTGAAGGAACCCATGCCGAATTCATCCATGTTTGTCTTTCCTTTCAGCACCGCTCCTGCTGATGCCAGCAATGCGATGCACGTAGCATCGAAAGGAGATCGGTATGCTTGATCAGTACCGGCGCCAAGAATAGGCGAGCAGCATGTTGTGGCACCATCAATCGTACAAATGTTTTCCTTGGCTACATATGTCAGGTCTTTCAGTGGTCCGGATCTTGAAGTCTCTTGTGAGAGACTAAAGACTTGAGTGAGGGCATTATATGGATCATACTGATGCGTAGTCTTGCACCGCGAGACAGTCTGCAAAAGGCATTTGGTATAGTGCATAACAACTTAATCTACAATAAGAGCTTACTGATCACGCATGTCGTTCACCAAGTCAACAGCGCTATCGTGACTGAATCATGTCTGTCGAAAGAGCAGAACTGCCATCTCGCTGCAGCCATAAATCCAAAATTGTGCAGTTTTCACGTGTCACCGAGGCGCAACGGTTTCCACAAGAAGAACGATCTTTAGCGAAGTGGATTTCTTTTATTCCTGAAATCATGAGCTCATCCACCGTCTGCTGCTCTACACTACACAAAGTCATCCCTTCCCACGCTCTCTAGCAGCTCATATGGAGCTCAACGCTAAGAACGGTGGCATACTGTCTGCCTATGACTTCTCCCGGAATTATCTCGTCAATAAATCATGGGGTCCATTGGTTAATTTGGCACGCAACAGTATTCTGTCGTTGATGAAGCGCATCACGGTCGGCAAACTGAGGATTCTAACAGAGCATGGGGTCTGGGATTTTGGTGATCTCATCACGAAAGATGCTCCAAGTGCTGAACTCAGAGTGATCAATGAGGCATTTTGGGTTCGGCTACTCATGTCTGGTGACCTTGGCTTCGCTGAAGCTTACATGGTGGGCGATTTCGTATGCTCCGACCTTGTGGCAGTTTTCAAAATGTTTATTGACAATCGCGAAAACCTCAATGATGCTACTACTTATGCGTCCAAGATCTTCTCAGGCATCAATTTCATGATGAATTCAAAGTTTGTCAACTCAGTCAAGAATGCAATCAACAACATATCGGCGCACTATGATTTGTCCAACGAGATGTTTGGCTCTTTCTTATCCAGAGATATGACCTATTCCTGTGGGATATTCGATACAAAAGATTCGACTCTCGAAGAAGCGCAGTACAGCAAGATCCGTAATATCATTGGCCGTGCTCGACTTCAGCCGACTGACCATGTGCTCGAGATTGGATCTGGTTGGGGATCATTTGCGATCGAGGCAGTGAAACAAACTGGATGTCGAGTCACGACATTGACCCTTTCTGTTGAGCAACAAAAGCTTGCACAAGACAGGATTGCGGCCGCAGGCTACTCGAGCAATATTGAAGTTATGTTGTGTGACTACAGGAGCCTTCCCACGCCAACAATTCTTTTCGACAAAGTGGTCTCAATAGAAATGATTGAAGCTGTTGGCCGAGAGTACTTGGCCACCTACTTTGAATGTGTTGACCGATTGCTCAAGAAAGAGGGAGGTATCGGTGTGTTCCAGGTTATCACTATGCCAGAGACGCGCTACGAGCGTTATTGTAACGAGGTAGACTTTATTAGACGCTGGATCTTTCCTGGTGGCCACTGTCCTACTGTTTCATCCTTGGTCGCAGCTATCAACACGGGATCCAAGAACCAATTGATTGTGGATGAAATTCAAAACATAGGTGGACACTACTCGAAAACACTTCGCCTATGGCGTCGCAATTTCTTGGATAACTTTGATGACGAGATTAGACCTGCTCTGATTCGGAGATATGGAAACAATCTGACTAACGAGGACGCCTTGGTCTTTAAAAGAAAATTCGACTTTTACTTTACATATTGCATGGCAGGGTTTTCTGCAAAGATTCTTGGAGATGTCATCATCACCATTGCACGCGAGAACACGGTAGCTTTGATTGCAGACTTGGAGCAATGAAGCGCATCAGTCACTGATGTTTGTACAACATAAGTAGCGAGAATAATGATTAGAACAAAATACCAGACTTTAAGAGATTGTCGAAAACAACACGCGCTTGATTTAGAAGATATGAATCCGTTGAGACATCAAGTACATGCATGAGCTAAATCACCTTGATTACCGTGAGCAGAGCTCTATTCTCGATGCCTTACAGTCTACATTGGTGCATGTGCATCTTTGCTATTATCTTAATGATGCATGACTACAGCCCATCTACAGAGCACATTGAAGAAACCTGACTGTATCTGACCAGGTACATTGCAGCGGCGAGTAATATGTATATCGAGCGTATTATAGCCTGCTGGTGGTACCGTGGTGGTGCTGGTGATCATCACGAAAAGCTGTCATTATCGTATCGAGAACGATCAATAACGCCGAGCAATTGTCCTGCCGTCCTCACTAGCGCGTTCTTTGTCGTTGATGAGGATGCTTGCGGATGTCTCAGAGCAAGACAATCCTTTCCCTCAAGTGCCTCCACACGTTCTCTCTCTCCCCTGAAAAACGATAGCCTCTCTTTTTCGCTTGCCTTCAAGTCGTCCAGTGAATGTCCTACGAGCAAGTGCGGTCTCGCGGTGGGCGCGTCGGCACGGCGCAAAGACGTGGAGGTCTCTCGCCTTCGCCGGTGACGGCGAGAACCTACAACAATAACAATGCAGTTGGGCGCAACTATACGAATGCCGTGGAACTTTCTCCGGAACAATTGAAGGAGTTGAAGGAGGCCTTTGAAGTATTCGACACGGATCAAGACAATGCCCTCAATCATCACGAATTGCGAGTCGCCATGCGCGCACTTGGCTTTGAGGTAATGCAGCCAGACATCACGTCGCTCATGAAACAATACGATCATGGGGATCATCTCATGCGTTATGAAGATTTTGAAAGGATTTTGAGTGACAAGATAAGTAGACGAGATCCAATCGAGGAAATCAAAAGAGCATTCAAGTTATTTGACGATGAAGACTGCGGTGGTATCACACTCAAGAGCCTCAAACGCGTTGCACGCGAGTTGAATGAAAGTATCGATGAACAAGAGTTGAATGCAATGATTGACGAGTTTGATTTGGATGGCGACGGCAAGATTTCAGTGGAAGAGTTTATTGGCATCATGTCGGACCAACACTGAATACCGTCTGACTACATCAATTGTCTCTACCCTCTCAACCCCGGAAGAATCGACGTACTCAATCCTGAAGCATTCAGCTGCCATCATGCGTACCAAGAGGCGTCTATACATGCGAGTCCCATGCCGAAGGCCATCACCCGTGGTTTATATCACGACAGCAGGTGATCAATGCAGCGAACTGGCGTCTCATGAATTCTACTCCTCATCCTCGTTTGGACCGTTAGGAGACCCGCCACGCTCCAGCTTTGAAAGAGCCTGCATATCTTTTGGATAGAATTCCTTCAATACAGCTTTAGATCGACGAGCGAATTCCTTAAATAAAATCATTGAAGTCTTATTTGTCGTGCGCTTTGCAAGTTTGTGTGCTTTCTGTATCGCTGCCGAGAGTGTTTTGCCCAGACGCTCTTGTTCAGAGGGCATGGCCTGTGCATCGAGTGCTATTTGCCGCAAGTCGAGTTTATCCAGTACTTTGACCACGTCTGTAAGCGCACTCATGTCTTTGCTTGCGACAAAGAATGTACATATTGTAGACAAGACACGGGCATCGTAGATCCCGATATCTGCTTTACACGACACATATTTCAGAGCGCGCATAACTTTGGCCAAATCGTCCTCCCTACGTGTCAAGTGGCACTGTAGAAGCAAGAACAGTGTCGTGCTTGTCAATGTCATCCCTCTATGTCCCATCTCCTTGACCATTCCTAGAGCATCGTGAGGCCGCTTCAGCCGTATCAGTGCACGTAATCTTGCGTGAAACTTCATTTCATTATCAAAGTCCCGATCCGTAGCGATGACCAGCGACCAGTAATAATCCGATATTTTCTTATTCTCGAGCGATCCTGCAAGAATCAAGAGGATACTCTGTACAATGTTGGTAAACTCAACCCTGTTGCCTTTCTTCCTTAGATTTGTCGCTGCCATGGACGCGGCAGAAGCGTCGTCGGGCACGTAAAGCGGTATATCGCAGACTTTGCAGATGGTGGCAATGGAAAACTCTACATCATCTTGTGTTCCCTTGTACAACGCCCTCGCAAAACTGACGAGGCATTGCGGGTCTATGTCGAGTTTGCCGGCGTTCCATTTCTCCTCGACATCGAGCCATATCGAACGCGCATCATCGATATGTTGTCTCATTGAGGGAGTCAAGACTCGAATAGCAGGACCACGTTTGTCTACCCCGTCGCCCTTTGCCTCTGCTCGAATCCGATCACGCAATATGTCAAAGAGAATAGAGTAAGTGATAGTGCCGAACTGCTCTACATCAGCTTCTCGAAACATTTCTATCATGGCATAAGCCAGCTCTATATCCTCCAGCTTTTTGCAAACTTTCAGGGCTGCATTGAGATGGATTATGGAAGGTTGAATTCTCTTGTCCGAAAGCAAGGCAGACACGACGAATTCGAGTTTGTCCTTTCCAGCTAGCTTAATATGGGTGGCGATTCCGGAAAGAAGCAACGTGTAGGTATAGACTGAGGGAAAGTGTTGCCTTTTCTTCATGTTTTGAAACGCCGCCATGGCGGCATTCACCCTTCCTTGCTCCATCTGATGTCTTATGAGGTAATTCCATGTCGTAGTGAGATCCAAATCGTGATTGTCCGCAATGAGTTTCTCGACATTACCGATATTATCTGTGCGAAGATACTTGAGTGCGATTTCTGCAATCTTGAAGGCATCGTCAAATGCACTGGACTCCTTCTCCTGTCTTCTCGCTGCTCCCGGTGGAGCTAATTTTGGCCGTGGACGTCCGTCTTCTGGCCTGAAACGAGGTCGATTCATGTTGACGACCCTGAGCGATTCTGTGGTGAGACTTCTGGTCCGTCCATTGCGCCTGACGATTTCGGAGCAGCACCTTCTGCAACCGGTTATCAGCATGCAGACAAGTCACTTCCTCCTCGTCACTGCAGAATGTCAATAAAGAAAGCAGCGCAACTTGTATCGCATGAATGATCAGATGGAAATTATTCTTCACGTGGCAGACTCTGGCTCCACCAAGACACAAACTTACTTCTTCATGACCTTCTTCTGTGCAACGTGCCAGCATGTCAGCCCTCAATGCCTCTGCTGCTGCCTTCAAGAAGCAAGCCAAGACAGCAGAGGTTATACCCCGGTTTCGTGTGCAACCTCAAGCAAATCACAACCCTATAGATCTGAGCGATGAAGAACCCGTGCAGAAAAAGGTCAAGCTTGATCTACCCATCATCAAACCAATCTATTCACAACCTGATGCGCTCACGACCGGCCAGGAAGTCATCACTAATATGCACTACGCGATGCAGTATCTAAAGCGGGACGGCAATTCCGCGGGCAAAACGTCTGCTGAGCTGGAAGGATATCTATCTTTAGGTGGCCCTCTTCCCGCAAGCCTGATTCACATCTTGCGGAAAAACGAAAGGATCCATTACGATCCCCAGACAGATATTTACTCCTTCCGACCAGTCTATAATGTTCGTTCTGCGCCGCAACTCATTACACTCTTGGAAGCACAACAGACGAGCACGGGACTCTCAGTCAAGGATTTGCGGGAAGGCTGGCCGACGTGTGTCGAGGAACTGGACCGTCTCGAGAAAGAAGGCCACGTCTTGTTGATACGACAAAAAAAGGACGATCGGCCGAGAACGGTGTGGAAATCGAATCCAGAATACGCTACGCATATTGACGATGAATTTGTCGATATATTCCGAAAAGCCGTCATTCCCGGGCGTGATCAACTGCCGAAAGAACTTGAAAGTTTGGGTCTCAAGCCGACGAGCGTCGATCCTGCCACGGCAATCAATAGACAAGCAAAAGGGGATGTCAAGCAGAAAAAACCAAACAAGAAAATCGGTAAATTAACAAATACGCATATGGGAGGTCTCAAAGATCTGGGCAAGAGACGATGAGTTGACAATTCTGAGATTTTCTTGGATTAAAAAATTTACACCGCCTAGCGCCATTCTAGTATTTATATTCTATTTTATGTGTCGTACGACAGAGTCCATTGCGACGGCAAAGTACTCCACGTTGTGTTCATTGAGGCCACTGATTGAGATTCGACCGTTCTGGACGAGGTAGATGGAATGCTCGTCAATCAGACATTGACATTGCGCCGGACTCAGGCCGGTATAGGAAAACATGCCAATCTGAGAAACGATGTGGTCCCAGTTACCTGGGGTCTGGAGTCTCATCAAGTGCTGATGCAGGGCTTGTCGCATCTGGATAATTCGTCCAGCCATGGTGGGTAAATCATGGTCGCGCCATTGTGCGTACAAAGTATCGTTGGACAAAACTTCCTCCGCAATTTTGGCTCCGTATGCTGGTGTGCAGCTAATCTCGGCACGGGTCAAGTCCGCCAGCTGGGAGGCGACGCAAGAAGCAGAGACAGAGTCCCGAGTGACGACGTGTAGGGCGCCACATCGTTCCGCATAGATGCCCAAGTTTTTGGAGAATGATTGGCAGACGAGTAATTCAAATCCGCGTTCGATGAATAATCTTACGGCAAAAGCGTCATCGTCGAGGTTTCCCGATGCAAAGCCCTGATACGCCGAGTCAAAGAGTGGGACGTGCCGCCTCTGTTCCATGACATCTGCAATCGCGCTCCACTGCACTTTAGTAGGATCGACGCCTGTGGGGTTATGCGCACAAGAGTGCAGCAAAAAGACTGACCCTTCAGGTGCGTTCTTCATGCATTCAATCATACCATCAAAATCCAGCGACTTAGTGGATGCATTCCAGTACGGGTAGTTTTTGAGTTGCGAGAATCCCACAGCCTCATAGATGGAGTGGTGGTTGCCCCACGTCGGCGAAGAAAGGTATATATTGGCAGAAGGATAGAAAGCCTTGATGAATAAACCAGCCAAGTGATTTGCACCTGTTCCACTGATGGTCTGGTTGGAGGCGACCCGGCCTTCCGTAATAGCTTTCGAGTCTGCACCAAAGATGCAGCGGGCAGCAAGAGCTCGGAATTTAGGACGGCCTGCGATTGGAGGGTACTCGTGATTGTCATATGGATCATTTGCGATAACAATTTTAGCGGCCAGGACGGAGGGTAAGATCCACGGCTGAGCATTGTTGTCGCGGTACGCTCCAGCTCCAAGATTGATCTTGTTGACATTGTTGTCTTTGGCATAAGTCATGGTAAGCTCGAATATGGGATCCGGCGGACAGGCCGGTACATCTTTGAATACCGACAGAGATTGCTGGACTGGCTGTGGTTTGACCATCTTTAGATCCCGGGTATGAGTGTGCGGGAGTATGGATGCAAGAGTGAATGAGAATGGCAAATCGCAGCTTCTGTGGTCCTTTTATCTCACTCGCTGAACAGATCGCAGCGAGACCGGTTGTGCCGATAGAATCCGATCTTCACGCTTCGGCTCTTCCGATTCGGATGTTCCGAGTACGGAAAGAAGTGAAATCTAATCAGTTGAAGATGATGAAGGGAATTAAAGGACAAATCCATGTGGCATGGACACATGAAGGAAACATGCCAAAGACAAAGAAGAAGAAAAATGCGCAACCCATCACGCAGAGCAAAGTTCATCGCGATGGCAACACACATGGACCTGCATTGATTCGGAAATTCCATACATTGCAGAGTGCCTTGGCTGCCGCAGTCAGTGCAGGTGACGTTGAAGCACAACGCGAGCTGAATTATGCTATTGAGAAATTGGGTGGCCTAGAGACGTATCAGAAGGCTTCAATCCGTGGACAAGACAAAAGACGTGGTGGGGATGCGTCTAAAGTATTGGTAGAGTGGCTCAAAGCACCGGATCTTGATTTCTCATGGCCGAACGAGAAGGCAAAGGTCTTGGAGATTGGGAGCTTGAGTACGGACAACTATATCTCGCGCCACCCGAAATTGGCAGTCTCGAGAATAGATTTAAACTCGCAGAGCCCACTCATCAAGCAAGAGGACTTTTTGAAACGGCCGTGCCCAGAGTCGGCAGAGGACTTGTTTGACGGCATCAGTTGTTCTCTTGTCCTCAACTTTGTCGCTTCCTCGGACCGCGCTGACTTTTTGCTACACTTGACAAAGTTCTTGCCCGTGTCAGATGCCACAACGACACGGTGGCTATTTTTTGTCTTGCCCGCCCCGTGTATCAGCAACTCGAGGTACATGAACAAAACCCTCCTGCTGCGCATGTTTGAAACGCTCGGATTCGAAAAAGTCAAGGAAAAAGTCACAGACAGGATCGCTTATTGGCTCTTCAAAAGAGTTGCACAAGTAACGCCTGACCAAGTCTACAGAAAAAGTGAATTACAGAGTGGCAAAACCCGAAACAACTTTTTCATCTCGCTTCATACATAATCTAAAAAAATACCTCTACACTACTGCATCAGGAGACTTTCAGTCATAGGAGGCTCAAGTTCTGTTTACCATAGCTTTGAGCTTGGTCATGCCAAATCTGCGGCCCATGATCCAGGCAGTGAGCCAGTACGGAGCGAAGGAATTGAGAATCCAAATGATTGATGCGAATTTCCCTTTATACAGTCTTGGAGCAGGACTACTCTGCAGTGTACCCGCGACAATGGCCTTTGCATAGACGTCTCGAGCACATGTCCCTTGCATTTGAGAAGTATTGAGGCGCGCGCGCAAATCATCCTCGATTGGCCGATACAAAGAATCTGCGGGCAACTTGAATCTTGTTGCGCCATTATCAGCAATGTTTGACTGCACACCGCCAGTCACTGCAGTGACGACATGGACACCAAATGGTTCCATTTCGAGCCGCAGACAATCCAAGTACATGTGTAGTGCAGCTTTACTCGTATGGTAGACTCCGCCAAATGGATTGGGGATGATGCCAGCGACACTGCCGGTAGATAGAATCGTGCCTTTTGCTGCAATCAACATTGAAGTGAATTGTTTTGTCACTTCCATGACTGCAAACACATTTGTCTCAAAGATTTGTCGACATACATCGACATCCATATCGGCCGCTGCAGTCGTGTATGATATCCCGGCATTATTCACAAGCACATCGAGGCGTCCGCCCGTACTTTTTTCAACCTCGCCGCGACAGGTCTGGATGGATGCTTGCGAACAGACATCGAGTTCCATGAGCGTGACATGTGGCAAGTTTCGCAACTTGCTCATCTTGGTTGGGTTTCGTGCTGTCGCATAGACATGACACCCTGATTTCGCAAACTCCTCAGCTAAAGTTTGACCAATACCGCCGTCGCTGCAACCCGTAATGAGAACAGACTTCATGTTGACCTCAAGCGCTCGACACTAATATGGAGAATGCCGTGTCTTGGATGACAGCGATATATCCTGGGAATCGAGTAGTGCCCCACAATTGCACACGGGACGAAACTCCTCTGCAAACTTCTAAATCTTAAGCTTCTGCGCTCAAGTACGCATATTCATCGTCTTGCGTATGCGTAAAGACGATTCAGCACAGCAGAGGGAATACTATTGCCTGGCGAAAGTGTGCCATTTCGTTTCATTTGTCATCATTAAATTAATGGTACTCTAAAGTTTAATGCTCTGCCTTCTTCATACACTTCCTGTAGTCTCATATCGAACGTCCCATCCGCTTGAAATTCCAAATACTTTTGATACAATAGAAGAGCCGTACGGGCATCCTCAATCGAATCGTGTTCTGCCTGCTGAATATGTTCTTCAAGAAAGTACCAGGAGAGAAATCTCAATGAAAGCTTGCGTTGACGTTCTGCCAGATAAAAGAGTTCCACCGTATCGATGACTTGCTCTCTTGGCAGAGCCAAATTGATGATTCGAAAGTCACTGCTTAGACCATGACCAATAAAGATGCAACCTAGTCGTACAAGAGAATAAAGTTTCTTGTAGGCGTATTTATGCGGAACCAAGTGCTTTTTAGACCTGTCTGGGTCTAGGTCACCATCATGTATTCCTGAAAATTCAGTCAAGTAATTTACAATGGGCCTCGAAGTCGCAATATAGTCATCGATGAACGCTTTGCCACTTTTGTCACCATCTCCACGCAGGACTGAAACACGCGCTAGCGATAATCGACTGGGCTGTACCGTCTGTTTCGTTCCATCACTGCGAATCTCAATTTCTTCTTGCTGAAGCGCCACGAACTCTGCATCGATAGCAATCAGAGTGCCTCGCGACATCTTTTCCGAGGGACTCAATATCTCAAAGTCTGAAGCGATTTGGGGTTTAGTGATTAGACAAAAGTCCTGATAACACAGCGAAACGTCGAGTTTCTGATTGGAGACGTCTTGATTCTGATTTCCAGAGTCGTTGGCACGCTCATAAGATAGGACTGCTGGTACTTTCCATGCTCCTGGAAAAGACAGAGCTTCCTCGCATGATACCTCTTTGACGAGGAAATCGTTGAAAAGCAACCAAGATGAATCCTCCTTATTGTCTAGCCTGACAAAAGTAACCATATGAGCTTCGTCTTGATCGAACCTGACTTCGTCAATCATTCCGCGCAGGTGATAGTGTTGCACTCGGTGATCAGACATCCTTTTCTCTAAATCACGTCCTTGCAAGATTTGCATTTTGCCCGAGGTCAAAGTCATGCCGATTCGCAAAGGCGGCCACGATCTGCCGCTCCAGTGCCGCCATTGCTCTGGCATTTGTACCATAGCATTTATATTAATGAGCGCAGGTAAGCTGTGGACGAAGCGCCGAATATTGGCTGGTTGATACTGTCGACAGGCTTGACACCATCCACGCACCGGACCCTCACGATGGATGCTAGTTCGTAATATCGTGGAAAACTGTGTAGCTTGATTGTCCTTCCGTGATACGACAGGTTTCGTGTAGACTAGATCAGTAACAACACTAATTTCTGGCTTGATGGTTTCAAATCCACACGTACATTTCGAAATGACCTTGGAATATATTCCCATAGCAGTGTCAAGCTCAGAGCTTTTCGACATTTGTTCTTTTTCACTTTGACCAGAAACTACAGTTGTAGCCTCCCGGGTCAAGGACTCAAGGAAGAAGCGATTAAAAGACTGCGTTAGATTTGCCCACGGGATCGGCGGCACAGTCACAGAGTCTGGCAGAATGAGTCCAAGATCGTTAGCTTCGCGATTCTCTGCCAAAGCTCGGAGGAAATTGCTCGATTGACAATTTTGACCTTTGGCGTCTGCTAGCATGCAAAAGACATAGCCAGCCTCACAGAGGAGACAATTGTCGCGTAGACATAATGTAGCGGTATGGGCCTGAGCGACGCGGCGCAGTGGTGAGCAGAATTTGTACAGTTGTAAGAGAGAGTTACAATAAGAGTTTGCAAAACTTGTTTCGAGACCGGAGAAAGCAGTGTGGTTGAAAAACTCAAAGTCGAAATCCTCAATGCCAAACTTTGAGTATTTGATCTCCATCCTGCGATAATAATTTGGTATATGCATCGTGCCAAGACTCATTTTACCCATATCTTCGAAAATGTTGTCGACCATGCCCTGTTTGACCTCTCCAGAAGCAATCGCTTTAGCTCTTTCGCTCCGAAATCTTGGAGTGTCAAACGCATTGCCCTGACCAGTTCTCTCTTCTGCAAGGTTTCTCCTTCTTCGCTTGTGGAACGACCCATACCCAATGCCGTCAATCATTTTCATATTCTGTAGGATATCAGCATCAATCTTCTGTGCCGGCCTGCCGACCTCAAAGATCATGCTTGCTGGCCACGATGAGAACAGCTTCTCGCGATAGTATGGGATTCCCACAACGTGGAAAGGATCAGTGAGAAAGTTCACCTCTGGTGTGTCTTGTACATAATCTGCGAACACTGTTTGATTTGGCACTGTAGTGAAGTGCGGTTCGGGGTTGTGTACTACCGACCATAAATGAATGTTATTCTCTGCATCCGTGTAGATAAGAGCATCACCAGACGGCGAGATGTCGAAAGAGGTCAGGTAAGACATGGCAGTCAATTGTCGCAGTTTTATGTCAGCAGAATTTCCGACATCAATGGTTTGTAATTGTCCTGAATGCGAGAGCATCAATGCAGAAGTTGTCATCTTCGGGTGAGATTTCAGGAATGCTGGACCGGCGACGAATTGTATCGGAATTAGAGGTCGAAGTGTGCGTATATCGAAGACTTTGATGAGAGATTCGGGGGTGTAGTTACCGTAACGTAGCTGATATCCACACGTCAGGATTGAACCCCCACACACAATCAAGTCTGCCACGGAACTCGGGTGAGCTTGCATGCGCTGCACGGCAGGACACGAAGGTTCTGTACAGTCGTGTATGCGGATTTCGCCGTGCCCAGTACCACAGATCAAGGAACGTCCATGTCGTAAGCTTCTCATCAGCACCACATCTTCGCAGCCATTATCGAGGAACTCTGTGATCACACCTTTTTCGACATTTATGATGGCCATTCCTCGCTTGATCCCCGCTACCAAGAAGTCATGTGCATTTCGAGGATGAACCGCCATACAAGTCGCGTTGTGTAACTCCGGATCGGTGATGGTCCAGAGCACCAAACCTGTTCGAGTTGTGGCTCTCATTGATGTTTGACTAAGGCTAAGCACCATCTGTTTGGTGAACAAGATCTGCCGCACCGCATCCTTATGCGCCCGGAAGGACGTATACCGTTGAAGCTGCGTCCCATAGTAGGAACATAGCCAGCCCTGCAGCGATTATTAGTGGACTGCTGACCATCGGATGATATATATATAGAATCTCACATGCTCAGAACCTGTCCACACTAGCTCTTCGTCGGGATCGAAGGACGCCTTGGCAATAGACACTGCCGACTTTTGCTGTTGTGCTCGACTGAAATCCTGTTGTACACACACCTGCACTTGTCAGACTAAGAAGGAAGATTGTGTGATTGACTCACTTCATGCCAGTCCGCCATTACTTCTCCAGACGCTTATCGTCACGCAGCGCAGGCAAAGCAGAGGTAACTATACTTGCCATGAAGCTTTTCTCTATGCAGCTCACACGAAGATGACTCATGGTCAAGTGCATGACTTGGTGTACAGATGGGTCACCGAAGAATAGCCGATGCCTCCACTAATGACATAAAAGAATTATTGATGTCCTTCATCACTACAAGCAGCATGCTCTCGTGATCTTCTGCACCATCTCATTTCACATATGTCTAGGCACAGGGACGTCCGGAACTTGGATTACGAGGATCTGCTAGACGACGAAGCTGGTGAGGGCGAAATATCGCCTGCAGATGCTGTCAAACTCGACCAGGCCGTCGACTCTATCATCTCGATCATTGGAACGAGCTTCTCCGTCAAGGACATCAAGGACGCCGCATGGCATTACTATTTCGATGTAGAGCAATCCACAGCGTATCTTCTGGGTAAGCGTTCTGCTAGTGACTTTGTCGCTCCATCGTGCTAATACGTCTCAAGATCAACGTGACAAGAAGCTTGAGAGATCAAATCGGGCTCAGGCAGCTCCGAAATCAGGTATGTCTCCACACAAACCTGAAGTATGCTCTCCGAATGCACCAAGTTCCAAGCGAAGATTGGATGGGACCGTTCTCGATGCAAACGTGCCGACAGATGTAATCAGTGAGGTAACCACCGGAGTCGGCGATCTGCAGCTTCAACCGCCGAAAAAATTGTCCAAGATACAACAGCTTGCTCAAGCAAGACTAGCGGCTAAAAAGGCTTCCAAGTCATCCCCCGTCAATGTTGCCAAGCTTGACCCTCCGTCGTCGCAGACTGGTAATCATAACGAGCGAAAGGCATCCGATCTCCAAGTCAACAATGGCAGTGACGGATCACAGGAAGCCGGTGAGCAGGTGAAGTCTGCGGATACGTCCATGGATGTATCTTCTCCAAAGCCAAGCACCGTACAGCCGCAGCTAGTACCACCTGTCGCAGAGCGTATGATGACCCCACTGGCTCGACCGTCCGACTTTGCGAGCGTGGTTCTTGGTGCATTCACTTCGGGTTCTAATTGCAAGAGCATTACTGACCAGGCCTTTTCTTGTTTTACAGCTAGCAGAGACCACCCTTCTGCGATAGCGGAAAAGTCCTTCTCTCAACCCAGTCCAGACGATGTCGTTCTAAAAGCTCAATCTGGGAGTAAAAGTAGGTTGATAGTCAAAGCCTCTGCCTAGTGCTTAAATAAACAGGTATGATCAAAGGGAAAGTCTCCAACGCTGTGAACGAGAAACCTACTGTTGAAGTCGCTCCACGGACACTGCCGAGGGTGGCGAACAAGCCAAGACATGGCCGCCAAGTCAATCATGATGCGCACAAGTATATTTCCTTGGTAGTGGTTGGGCATGTCGACGCTGGCAAATCCACTCTTTTCGGCAGACTTTTGTACGATATAAAAATGATTGATGAGCGGACGATGCAAAAACTTCGGAAAGAGAGTGAAAAGATGCAAAAAGCTTCTTTCGCTTACGCCTGGGCTATGGATAATAGTGTGGAGGAACGGGAACGCGGTGTGACGATAGACATTGCCACCAACACGTTCGACCACGATGGTACAACTTTTACAGTTCTGGACGCGCCAGGTCACAAAGATTTTGTGCCAAACATGATAGCTGGCGCCTCTCAGGCAGACTTTGCGATTCTTGTTGTCGACGCCTCTCGTGGGGCGTTTGAATCTGGTTTTGACGCGGCTGGCCAGACAAAAGAGCACGCGGTGCTTGTCAGGTCCTTGGGCATCCAGCGTTTGATTGTGGCAGTAAACAAATTGGACAATATAGACTGGTCTGAAGGCCGTTATCACGACATCAAGGTTCAAATGACAACTTTCTTGACACAAATAGGATTTGACCAGAATGCTATCAGCTTTATTCCTTGTAGTGGTCTATCGGGTGCTAATGTTATCTCGAAGCAAATCTCAGAGACCGCAGCTTGGTATACTGGGGAGTCTCTCCTACAAGAAATGCACGGGGTCAAAGGTTCTGTTCGCGATGAGGCGGGTGCCTTTCGTCTAATGATTTCTGATATTCAGACCACTCCGAATTCAAGCAGCATTACAATTCTAGGACGACTTTCCTCCGGAGAAGTCCAAGTGGATGACACTGTTCTTTGTATGCCCAGTAAAGAGTGCGCCACGGTCAGATCTCTTGTAGCGGGTGATAAGACAGACGCTGCGTTTGCCGGGGACAATGTCACAATCACATTGAACAACATAGATGAAATGTATCTCAAGGTCGGAGACGTCCTCTGTCATCCTACAGAGGCGCTAAGCAATGTAACCACATTCTCAGCACAGGTTATCACGTTTCAGATGCTTCGTCCGCTGCTCTCGGGATCCTCAGTCGTCCTTCATCGTGGCCGTACTGATCTGCCTGCTGTGATTAGGAAGATACAAGTCATGGACAAGGCAAAAGGCGTCTTCAAGCCCAGTAGACATGTCCTTGGAAATTGCCAAGCAATTATACTGGTTGACTTGGTCAATGGTTCCTTACCCATGGAGGTTTTTGCCAAGAACAAGGATTTAGGACGCATTATTCTGCGACGAGAAGGCGACACTGTTGCAGCCGGGGTAGTGACAGAGCTTTTGTAAATGTACATGCCATACTATGTAAATGCTGTCAATTCATTCAGTGGAGCTCCCACTTTGTTTTTCGCCGCTCAATATTTTTCCTTTTCACTCAAATTTCCTGTCACCGATTCGACATTCTATTCTTCACGCTAGAATAATATGAGTTACGGAGGCTACTCAAACGGTGGAGGCGGATCTTACGGTGGTAGCGGTGGTTACGGCGGCGGTTCTCGAGGCGGCGGCGGAGGTATGCGCTATCATTTTTTTTTTCTTCAATAATCGCAAAAGGCTCATTTTTTCGCAGGTTATGGTGGAAGCTCTGGCGGCTACGGAGGTAGTTCTGGAGGAGGTTACGGCGGAGGTGGAGGATACGGAGGTGGTTCATACGGCGGCGGTGGTGGTGGTGGATATGGTCAGTCTGGAGACAGAATGGGTGCGCTTGGCGACAACTTGCGCAAACCTACCTGGGATGCTGCTTCCATGACTCCCTTTCAAAAGAACTTTTATCGGGAAAATGCTGCAGTCACCGCCAGGAGCGAGCAAGAAGTCTCTGACTGGCGACGTGAAAAAGACGTCACCGTCACTGGGTCTTCGATCCCTAAACCCGTCACCACTTTCGATGAAGCCGGATTTCCCACATATGTGTTGAATGAAGTGAAGGCCCTCGGATTCAGCGCGCCGACCTCTATTCAATCTCAGGGATGGCCTATGGCCTTGTCTGGACGAGACATGGTGGGAATATCTGCCACTGGATCGGGAAAGACCATTTCATTCTGTCTTCCCGCCATTGTCCACATCAATGCTCAACCACTTCTGGCGCCTGGTGATGGTCCTATCGTCCTCGTCCTTGCTCCTACGAGAGAATTGGCCGTTCAAATCCAGGTTGAGTGCACCAAGTTTGGTCAGTCCTCCAGAATCCGTAATACATGTGTGTATGGAGGTGTACCGAAAGGTCAGCAAATTAGAGACTTGGCGCGTGGAGTCGAAATTTGCATTGCGACTCCTGGTCGTCTCATTGATATGCTTGAATCCGGCAAGACAAACTTGCGACGAGTCACATATTTGGTTCTTGACGAAGCCGACAGAATGTTGGACATGGGTTTCGAGCCACAAATTCGCAAGATTGTCGAACAAATCAGACCCGACAGGCAGACTCTTTTGTGGTCGGCCACTTGGCCACGAGAAATTCAGAGACTCGCAAATGACTTTTTACATGACTTTATTCAGGTACAAGTTGGATCGACTGAGCTTTCTGCATCTCACACCATTACTCAGATTGTCGAGGTTGTCAATGAGTACGATAAACGCGGAAAGATGATTAAACATCTGGAGAAGTCGATGGAGGACAAGAACAACAAGATTTTGATTTTCACCGGCACTAAACGTGTAGCAGACGACATTACGAAATATCTTCGACAAGATGGTTGGCCTGCGCTCGCCATTCACGGAGACAAGGCTCAGTCTGAACGTGACTGGGTATTGAATGAATTCAAAACTGGTAAATCGCCAATCATGGTGGCAACGGATGTTGCATCTCGGGGTATCGGTAAGTCTATCCAATTTCCCATCTTTATCAAGTGACTTTGTGTGTCGCGCTGCTGCTGCTGCTGTTGTTGTTGTTACAATGGCAACTCCTACTGCAGCGGCGCGTCTCGTTGTTGGCTATTGAAAGATCAGCTACCATTCGATTGTCAACAGCTCTCGCGGCTCTTCACGACCAAGCACTGGCAAGCGTCCGTGACGAACAGCTCAGCGCTCTCTCATCACATCAAGAGCGTCATCTCTCTCACCCCCTGGAGAAGAGAGCACCCCTTTGTTTCTCTTTGTTTCCCCTTTGAAATCTACGTCTCTTCGGTGGACCGCGTGGTGCGGCTGACCATACGAGGCATGGTTTCCAACGCGAATCTAGAGGTGCAGAAGAGTGGCGAGATCTTCTCGGATTTTCGAGGCGATTTGCTCCATGTTCGTCCTTGTCTGCTTGCCCTTGTCCCACTCGTTCTAGCTGCGTTTTGCCTTTTGACATGTTACGAGACATGGCTCACGTCTTCACCTTGATGACGTTTTCTGTCGTTTGAAGGTTTTGAGAATGCTAACTGTTTTGCAGATGTCAAGAACATTACACACGTTTTGAATTACGATTTTCCAAACAATACGGAGGATTACGTGCATCGTATTGGACGAACTGGTCGTGCCGGTGCCTCTGGTACAGCCATCACCCTCTTCACGACAGACAATTCCAAGAGCGCTCGGGATCTCATTACCGTGCTGAAGGAAGCCAATCAGCACATTCCCGATGAGTTGCAAGAAATGGGACGATACTCTGGCGGCGGCAGAAGTTCCGGCGGATACCGCGGTGGACGAGGCGGTGGTCGTGGACGAGGAAGATGGTGATTTAAACGTGAGTGGTTTATAGAACAGTAGAATGATGTGTCAATTAGCGAAAATGTATTGTATGCACGCCCACCGTCAATGATTACGAGAAGTTTGAAAAAAAAAAAAAAAATGATTTTTCTACAACGTTGGAGTACAATCTGTTTTCTCTGTGCCACTCGCTAAAACTAATTTCCAGAAATCGCCAATCGCTCTTGCTCTGTGTCGTACGTGTGTGTGTGTGCGTGTGTGCGTTTAAAAAGGACCGGTCATGTAAGGAGAGTCAGTGTGAAGGATTTTTTTTTTTTTTTTTTTTTCCCAATCGCCGAGCAAGTCAAGTCAGACACGCAAGGCATGCGTCTTTGCAAGAAGTGATTCGACGCCGCGCACATGACGCCCCGTCTCCGGAGCAGACTCTGCACCACGAGGAGGCAACCAAGTCTTTTCCGCAGTCTCGTTTCGTGCAGTCGCGCGCCAGGCCATGGGAGACGTTGCGGCAGCATTGGAGCGAGCAGACTTGAGGGCTGCTTTCTGCGCTGCCTTTTCACGCACCGCACGATCATGCGCATCGATTTTAGCGTTTCGTCGTTCTACCGCTGCTTTCACGCGATGCATCCGTTCTTGTTCCTTCAATTCCTTTGCGTGCGCCTTCAACTGATTCATCTCCTCCATCAATTGCGCTTTCGTCAACGCGACCGACTTTGGCGCCGACGTTGACATGGATTTCGGCGCAACAGCAGCAGCGGGAGGAGGAGGAGACTGGTTGAGCATATCGGAGAAGGATATGGCTCCTGCTCCTGCTGCTGCTGCTGCTGCCGCCGCACCACTCGTGCGTTTCCGAGACTTCAAGGGCGCGGCGGAGGATGACGACGACGACGAGGAGGAGGAGGAGGAGGAGGAAAGAAGGGCACGTAGCGCGGCCGTCGTGACTTTTAATTCATGCTTGGCTTTCGTTCGTTCCGCCTTGATGGCGCTATATTGGCTCGCGAGGGAAGCATCGCGATCGCGGTCCAGCGAATGAGCACTATTGCGACGCGACCCGGAAAATCCAGAGGAAGAGCCTTCTTGACCGCTATGCGATGACGCCGTATCGTCCTTGACAATATAATGTTCCAGACCAAAGACAAAGTCGTGAGAGATTGGTCGACCACGCGGTCCGTGACGCAACCCTGCAAAGCTCGCACCACCCACAATCACCACCTCTGGTTGTACAAGTAACTCGAGAGACATGTCTCTTTATTATTCTGAGGCTGTCTCTACTCTCTCTACAGGAAAATACAGCGGAACCGGGGGGATAGGAAGCGATCGCGGCCAGGAAGGAAGGGTGTAGTAGGAAGGAAGGAAAGAAGGCTGGGCTCCGGGAGGAAGGAGGAGATGGCAATAATAAGGAAATGCGTGGACCCATGCGCCACCGGGGGGGAAAGGCGCCAGAAAGGGAAGTTTGAATTTGTTGATTTGAATTTTGCGTCATTCACGTTTTTCCCTTTTCTTTTCTGTTCTGCAGCAGCAAGAGTCACAAAAGAGAAGCACGTTTCCCGCACACCCCAATCTCCACACTGTCAAGCTACCAGCCATCACTCAATTTCCCTTCCTCAAGACAAGACAAGTCACTTGCCAAGGTTTGTATTTGTTGCGAGGCCGCGAAACGGTCATCAACACAAGACTTATTACGATCCGTGTCTCACTTCATTGTGTGTGACGCACGTGTGTCATGCCGCATTTGTGCAACCGTATCTACACGTTTTTGACGGAAACATTGCTCTGCAAACAACTTTTGTGCCTTAAATCCTATACAAGCATGCCACACGAGCCTTAACGCTGCCGCTACGCTACAATGAAACTACCATGAATTGGTGCTTCTGCTCAATCCCCCAAATACAGCCCTTACCACCGAAACCGGTTACTCAAACTCGACCGCTCCTTCTCCAAGGCAGGCTTTGCCAACGGACTTGATCCCGCTGATCTAGTGGCCTTGCCCTTCGTCGCACTCTCAGGCAATGCTGCGGACGATGCGTCATCAATAGTCCTACTGTGCCTGGGCTTAGGTCGCCTGACCCCATGAATATATGCCTCTGTTTCAAATAATTTTGGACTTGACGCCATAGTACTGAGCTGAGAAGAAGATCCATGATCTTGCGAAGCAATGCGTGTCGGGAGTGACCTAATAGAAGCGCTGGGCGGCGGTGACGTAGACGATACTGATTTGTTCAAGATTACAGCAGCATGTTGAGAGGAAAGCTTTACAGATTCCAACTCAGCCTCCAGATCTGATGTGCGTAATTGTAACTCATTGTAGCTAGTGAACAAACTCGTATGTCTTTCTTGCAAGCTTTCATTAGCGCTTGCTTGGGCCGCTATCTTGGCCATAAGGTTTCTGATTGTATCAGCTTGCAAATTATCCCGCGAATTTACCAAAGCCGGCGTCAATTCCTCATGCGCAAGAGATTGTGATTCTTTTGCTGATCTCAGATATTGATCAAATTCTTCTCTAAGAGCTTCAAGCTTGATGGTAGCTGATTTAGCCTCAACTTGAGACTCAACGACCCGCTCTTTTTCCATCTTCAATTGAAGATCTTGGATTTCGGCTTCCTTGATACGCTGTTTCAACAGCTCAAAGTTCTCTCGCAACTGTTTAGTGTCCTGAATTTCAGGCTCGAGAACTTTCAATTGCTGCCTTAGATTCAGTGCAATTCCCTCAGCAATACCCAAGGCTGATTGCATATTCGAGACGTCCTTGTTGGCAAGATTTACAGCGTCTTGCAGGGCGGATTCCTTGGACAGAAGGTTTGTTTTCTCCTCTCTCAACCGCTTAATTCTGTCGTTCAGGCTGGCCTCGTACTGTATTCTATTTGCTTTGCTCGTGGAAGCCTCACTCCTCAGATTCTTCAGTGCAGACTGGAGATTGCTGACTTGTGACTTGAGAGCTCTCGTCGTGTTGTACAAATTCTGTCGTTCGCTTTCTAGGGCAGCATCAGAGATGCGTTCACGTTGTAATCTGCCGATATGCTGTAATTGCTGTAGCCGCAAATGTCTTTCAAATCTAAGCTCGTTTTTGAGCAAGAGGACCTCTCTGTGGTAGAATGATGCTATAGAACGAGAGTCTGAGTCGGACTGAGTAGGGGAAGGCCTCATTCCGTCAGAATCTCGCACATCTTGACTGTCGTTCATCAAAATCTCGTGTGCATTGAGCACGTCCGTAGGAGTCAACACACTCCGCTGACTTGTGGAGCTATTTCGCGACACAATTGCATTGTCTCGCAGATTTGTGATGATGCGGGGAGCGAATGCGGGACTTGCTAGCCTGGAAGCTTTCTCTGCATCATGGTCTTCCGATAGGGACGCATTCATCGGCTGTAGATGGTGCTCAGAACCTTGATCGACCTGCTGCAAGGGACTTAGACTGAGCTTGAGGATGTCCTGGTCGATTATGCTACTGTCTGCTTCCGTCAATTCCCCATCATGGTTTATCGTGTCTAAAGATATACACAGAGTTACAACATCGGCTGGCTCCATCTTCATCCAACGGGAAACGTCAGTCGTCTCGGTCTCTTGGGTGTATAGTGTAAGGTTCGGATGCACCAGATGGCGACGGACAAATGGTTCAGCTCGGACTCTAATCATTTCGTCATCAAAGGCGTTACCTTCGTGGTCCGCGGACTGCAGCTCCTTGTCTGTTGCAAATTCAGAAGAAGTTCTTATATATGTTAGAAAATTGATCGGATACAGCCCATAGAGAAAAGTAAAGTATTGTGAGCATTTCGGCGGGGTCGAATAAGAGGCATCGAAAGATGCATCAAGCCTCTTCCAGTGATTGTCATCCATGAAATCATCTGCACTCTGGTCGTGCTCTTCTTGCTCTCGTTCGGTGGTAGTCGTTTTCTCGACATCCACTATAGCATTGGTCCTCCTCCTCACAGCCACCAATTTGTCCCAGCAAAGCACCCGGCCGAAGATCTTGAACAGCCTGGAAAGCATCTTGCTGAGTCTGTCAGGGATGTGTGGTAAGAGCATTATGAGAACAGTCAGGGCTAGAGAGACCACAGTGGTCGATGTGTCATGCTCCAGGCATAATAGTAATGAATCGAGAAGTGGTGTTTCGGCAATCTGGTAAAGATATTGTGTTTGTAAGCGGACAAAGGAGGAGAGAAGTGTCAAGGTGTGTAAACGTCGTTGCGGGTGCTGTAGGAATGGGTCGATGATCTCGAAGTATTCTTTCGCACGTTTTTGTGCAAAAGCATTTAAAAGATGCTGGAGATTCTCTGCAACTTTGATACGCTCAGTTGAAACTGCATCGAAATAGGATTCGAAGATGCATGTCTTGAGCTGTTCTGCTGCAGCATACCTCGTTTTGAATTCTTCGTCTTCATCCGAGAAGACAAGAGTGTCTAAGCATATGCTCATAGAGTCCCTCAATGTCTCTTTCAAAAGATCTACCTGATTGATAATTGGCAAGAGCAGTCGATCCCACCATATCGCGCAAGCCTCAGGCGTGATGATAAAGTCGTGTTTTAGAATTGCAAGGACATGTAGAAAGGCAGCACTGTTGCTTTCTGTAACATGATGAGTATGAATGCTGAGCAGTTCTTCTTGCAACCTCGTTCGATCGTTTTCCTTAGGTGGCGTATGTCTGTCAATATAAGATTGAATCAGACCTACTTGATCGTCGGACAAGGTTTTCTTTGCGCTAGAAAAGAACGAATTGAGTCCTCTTGCAAGGGAGCTCAGAGAGCCCGACATGCATGAGAAGAGGAGAGACGAGACGCGGAATCAAGCGAGTCTAGCGCGACATGGATACACTGTTACCACGGCAGCATCGCTTTGTCAAGAAAGAGTACAAGACATATCCATGGATGGTGCTGCAAAAGCAGGTGTCGTGGCGCGGGATATCCGAACACATCAACAAATTCAGGCAGGTCGCAATGCATTCTCGGTGCACATGAAATTTGTTTTTGTTTTTTTCTACATGATAGTATATCCTCCATCAATCAGGAAGTCAGCTCCAGTGGTAAAGGAACTTGCGTCCGAGGCAAGGAACTGTGCAATGCCGTTCAGCTCGTAGTCCTGTCCAAGCCTGCCTAAAGGTGTTCTCTCTGCCCAAGTCTTCTTGAGCTCACGGAAAGCTTCAGTGTCTGTCAGCTTGGTAGCCATGTATCCGGGCGAGATGCTGTTAACTCTGATCGCATATGGCGACCACTCCGCAGCGAGGGACTTGGCAAGCATAAGGACTGCTGCTTTCGAGGCATTGTAAGCGCATTGTGGTTGTGGATAATTGACAATATGCCCAGACATTGAGGCAATGAATATGATGGAGCCACCCTGACTCTGAGCCATCATCTCTCGGGCGCATGCCTGTGCGCACAAGAACGATCCAGTAACATTGATGTCCATGACTCGCCTGAAACGCTCAGCCTCGTAATTTTCTGCTTTTATATTATCGCAAATCCCCGCAGAGCATATCAGAATATCCACTCTGCCAAAGTCTTTGACCACACCTGCTATGGTTTCATTGACGGCATTTTCATCACGCACATCAATTTTGTAGAATGCACTAGCCACGCCAAATTCATTGTGCAAGCTTGCAGCAGCCTCATCTCCAGCATCCTGCAGCACATCAAGAATCGCAATACCGGCCAAACCACATGAGACTATCGATTGAGCCATGGAGAACCCGAGACCACGGGCACCTCCTGTTACGACAGCCACTTTTCCTTCAAGTGAGAATTTCTAGCATATTCGTCAGTGCCACTCACGAGATGGGAGCTTTTCCGCCCGTACCTTGAATGCAGCAGGTATTTCTAGCTTCTGCCGGGGTTGGCTTGTGGTTGTGCTTGATCCCACGGGCTCATTTGTAATTGCCATTGACCCTAACTTTTTGTTTAGTTCGTGTGTTGTGTGTTGTGTTTGCTGCGATAAGGGAAGACCCGATGCCATGAGTGGTTGACCTCGTATATCTAGACACTGGTATTGAGAGTATGCTGCCCTGCTGAAACTGGCGATGAGCCGTGTCGTCCTCGATCGAGACCGTTGCAGGCCTCCACCATCTATGTGCACGTGTAGCGGACCTTGTTACTTCCTTGAGACAATCTCCACACCGACTCCTTAGCCACTTCTAGATCTGCAATGGCAGCGGCAGTTGTTGTGGTAGTGCAGGTGGGCGATAGTCGAAGAAGCTAGCGGCTATGCTGCTTGAGGGACTGAATATTAAACAGAAGAAAAGAACAGTGCCTGTCGGACCAACAGTCACAGTCACACCCACTGCCTTTGCGGACGATGAAGAGGAAGATGAATTCAGCGAAGACATCTTGAAAAAGTATCGCAACGGACACAGTGCAACAGCAAAGTCATCCTTAAAAAGCGTGACCGTCGACGAGAATGATGAAATCTACGATTATGACGGCGTTTATGACTCCATGAAATCTGGGGACACAGAGGCACTGAAGGCCAAGGAATTAGATAAAAAGGAGCGCAAACCAAGATATATGCAAAACCTCTTTGAGGCAGCCGAGGTTCGAAAGGTGGATCGACTTCGAGCTGAAGGTATAAAATTGAAGCGAGAGCGCGAGGCCGAAGGAGATGAATTCGCCGACAAGGAGACTTTCGTCACTGAAGCATACCGTGCTCAGAAGGAAGAAATGAGGCGGGTAGAGGAAGAACAAGTCAAGGCTGAAGTGATGCTGCGATCGAAAGGTGGAGGCTTTGCCGCCTTTACTCAGAACCTGATGAATGAAAGTCTAGCCAAGCATGATGCGGCAGTGAAAGCTAGTCTAAAAAAGCCTATTCCTGGTGTTGCTGATGAGGCTTCAAACCAGCGCATAAGAATAAAAGAGGACATTGAAAGGGCCGAAACCGATAAACAACAAAGTAATCAAGCACTTAGCTTGTCACGAGTTGTCATTCCGAAGAAGCAGTCCGGCATCAGTCAGAAAGAACGAGAAGATCGCAAGGCCCAAATAGAGCGTCAACAGCGTATGCTGGACACCCAACTTGAAGATATAGACAAGCAACAAGCTGCCGATGAATTAAGGAAACAAGAAGCTATTCGGGCTCAGGCTAAAAGGCAGAAGACGCAAGCAGATGTGTCATCTGCTAGGGAAAGATACTTGGCACGAAAGAATGCTGAAATTGCCGCCAAGGAAGGTGCAAATCCTAGCTGAAGTTGAGGCGTTCAAAGGTCCGCTAAGGTCATTGTACCTTGCATGAGTCGATATAGATCGCTTTCTTGACCAAGCGTATAGTGCATGGTTCTTTTCTGGTAGCATGCAGAGTCACAAGAAAGCGACTCGATGACATCGTCTAGGAGAATAGCTTTGCCAGCTGCCATGCCTTCCCTTGCTTCATATTCACACGTCTGGATGTGAATATGTAAATGATAATAACTCGGCTGGTCTAAGATGGATAATCAACAAATCAGGTCTTCACTGCGTTTAGAGAGTCCTTACAGTGTATAAACAAGCGCAATTGGTCTGCGTCGACCTTGAACTTGTCACAGATGGCCTGTTTTGCACTATCGCGAACGTGCTTGAGGAATGGCACATGAACGCCTCGCAAGTCACGCAAACTCCGCAAGTCTCTTCGGTGAACGATTGCCAGGGCGTAAAGTGCTGAAACGGTCTTGCCATCCCATTTACTGCGAATACATCAGTCTGAGGGATTGGCAAACGCAGCATTGCGAAGATTTACAGGTCGGGTAACATGATGTATCCATTCTCGGGATGTGCATCCTCAAACAGAATCTGGTCACTTTCTGCTTTGTGCTCGAGGATGTTGTATACCCACTGGATTCGCGCCCCAATCATCGTTTGAATGTAAGGGAGCACAATCCGTTCATAGATTTCTGGTGTTTCAATCACCATGCGAAACGGTTGTGGACTATATTTTTTGATGTGTACTTGAGTAGCTGGATAAATCAGGCTGTACTTTGCTGCCGGTCTCGATAGGACATCACATTCTAATTTGACAAACATCTTGTACTGCTTCCATGAGATTTGCGTTGGAGATGTGTACATTAACCACTCACATAGATGTCATTCGCCTGATCTACCCTGCAGTCTTGAGTGCTGATGAGACTATCCAAATCCTCCTTGTTGAATGCTGTTTTCTCTGCCTGGATGATTGCATGGACTCCATCAATATGACCAAGGAGAGATATGGATTTATTGCGTGCATCTTCCAACAAGACGCGTTCGAGCTGAAACTTTTCCAAAAGATCAGCCATAGAGGCCACAAGCTTGTCAGTAATTCAGTCAAGCTGATGGGAATTCTCATCCTTACAAATGGCCAATCTCGTTGCTAGCAGCCACACACTCATCTGCGGGTCAAGATGAATTTCGGCTGTTTTAAAAAAGTTGGCTCATAAACAAAAAAAACGCGCCGCTCGTCCTTCGAAATTAGGAAAAATGAAGGGTTTTTCATGGTGATACGTGGTTAGGAAGACACATTATGGCGTATCGTGGGCGAGGCCGTGGCCGGGGCTATACTGGGCTTCCTTTATTGGATAAAGCACCGGAGGTGGAATTTGGCAACCCTGGTCCGTTGTATCCAGACATGGTGATACCGGAAGCACGACTGCCTACTCAAGAGGAAAAGTTGGAAGTCAGGTATTACAAGGAAGTACAAGCAAGCATTCTCCATGAAACGCCCTTTTACATTCAGGTTCGCGATCGGGCCCTTGGCGTTTCTGGAGACGGTATAGAGCGGTATAGTGATCGATGGCGACCCAAGCAAAAGGCAGCACAAAGTCTGACGGATCTACACACGGACGAACGCTTCTTTCCAGAAGAACTCTTGCCCGTCTTGCGTGGGGAAGTCGCGGGCCGAAAAAAGAAAAAGCAGCAAAAATTTGATCTGAACAAATTTTTAGACATGAATGTTGAGCCAGAGACCAATACTTTTGAGACGTCTAGCCAGGCTGGAGATGACGCGGAAAAGCCGTCTGACGAAGAGGACGGAGAAGAGATAGAAGATGAAGATGATGCCTTTAGCGACGATGGAAATGATTACGAGGACAACTACTTTAGTGGAGGTGAAAACGACTTTGAAGATGTCGGGGGAGATGAAGAAGCATTTTAAGCCTAGAGTGTGCACTCGTGGTGAACGGCATAAAAGTCATGTCTTGCAGCGTTCGCCTAGAGTGCGCATGTTTCAGCGAGATGACCTCGAAAGTGTGGTAAATGTCAAACATGCTCGCGTGCATACCCTGGGCACTGAGCTTTCTCTTCAGGGGTGAAAAGTACACGAAAGAAAGACTCTTATTAGACTTTTTGCTCTGTCAAGCACGATTCATCTTTCAAGGTGACAAGAGATGCGTTGCAGTACTACACTTGCAGTCCTCGCAGTGGCAAGACGATGTCTCGCAAGCGATTCAGAGAGTCTCATCAGGGCAGATGCAGTCAAGGCAGCTTTTAAACATGCTTGGGAGGGCTACGTCAGATGTGCTGGTGGTAAAGATACTCTCGAACCTCTTCGCTGTGCTGGAACAAATGACAAGGGTGGCTGGGGCGTGACCAACATTGATGCCATCAGTACAGCACTCGTCATGAACTTGACCGACATTGCCAATGCTCAAATCTTGTCCGCCGTGGGTGTAGACTTCTCGAAGATTGGACCAGGGGAGGAGAATGAGGGGCTAGTGAACTCTTTCGAGACGACCATTCGGTACTTGGGTGGTCTCCTTTCCGTCCACGATTTGCTCTTGAACGGGTACGGAGCAGGAATACTCAGTGTGGAGACGAAAGCGCAGCAGTTGCTCATTCAAGCAAAGACACTGGGAGACACGCTCAGTCCTACATGGAAAACACTTTCCGGATTTCCGGGGAAGTTTTTGAATCTGAGTACCAGTCCTCCGGAAATCTATCACGGCCCTGAAGTGGGTGATTTCAATTCTGCAGCGGGCATCGGAGGTCATCAACTCGAGTACGCACGTCTGTCCAACTTGACCGCTCTTCCCACGTATGTCGATCGATCAATTCTGGCCGCCAGGAAACTGTTTACTCCGACGCCAGACAGTGGCATCTCGCTTTCGTTTCCCGGTCTCGTCGGCTCTAAATTCAACATCAATTCCGGGGAAATGGTTTCCGATGTCGGTGGATGGATAGGCGGTGTCGGCAGCTGTAAGTCGTGCACTTGGTACTCTCTTTTTAATCCTAGCAACATGCTGATTCAGACTGATAGACTACGAACAGTTGTTGAAGCTGTACGTCTACGATCCCACGGTGTATCCCGACTTTTTGGCACAATTCCAACTCGTCTCGACATCGACTCGTAAGAAACTCGTGAGTCACCCAGAGTCGTTCCCCAACATTACATACGTGTCCTCCCATGTCGGAAAACGACCAATCTATGACATGCAATATATGGGATGCGTAGCTGGCGGCAACTTGATTCAAGCCAGCAAGCTCCTGAACGATCCGGACTTGTCTAGTTTCGCGGAAGACTTGATTGCTGGATGTCGCTTCGTGGCACTTCACACGGCGCAAAATTTGGCACCAGAGAAATGGATTTGGATCGATGCGATGGACCCTGTGCCGTCCGTTGAGCCGACAGATGCACAGTCTGCGTATATTACGAAACACGGGTACTGGGCGCCTCAGGAAGGCGAGTACTATTATTTGCGGCCAGAGTACCTGGAATCTCTCTTTTATGCATACCGAACCACGAAAAACCCCAAGTATCGTGAGTGGGCGTGGGACGCGTTCCAAGCAATCAACGCTACTTGTTTCACTCAGAATGGGTACGTCGGAACGCGCGACACGACTATTCCAGGCCCACGAAACGATGCGGCCGTGATTGAGGCCGGACTAGACGTCATGGAAAGTTTCTTCCTCTCAGAGACGCTCAAATTTGCGTTTCTCATTTTCCAAGACGATACGGTATTGAGTCTCGATGACTGGGTCTTCACGAACGAAGGCCACCCGATCCGTATCCAAGCTCGCGACCGGGAACGCAAGGCAAACGCTGATTGTTTCAAATACGAATGGTGCATTAATAATGGTTGGCACTAGACGACTTTATAAATCAAAACAGCGCTACGCTTCAGCCTGGTCGCTATGCAGCCAATTCTTATGCTAATTATTCTTTGAGCGACTTCTTCCTCTACATCTCCCATGTCCTTAATGTTTGCCGAGCAATCGCAACGCAAGTGCTTCCTGATCATCAAGAGTCTGCGGCTCTTCGACTTCCACATAGTTGCCCAACTTTGTCCGTTTCCTCTTGGCTTCCTCTTCGGTACGTTCATCATTTTCCTGAAACCACTTTTTCCTCTTTCCATTATCTCCTAAATCATCTTCCTGCTCCTCAATACCACCCTCTTGACTGGCATCAGACTGTTCATCATCTTCATATGGCTCAATTTGTACACCACCGTCCTCCGATCCCACATCAGAATCGTCTTCCGCCGCTTTGGCTCTCAATAACTTTTGCCGTCTCTTTTCTCGTTTCTTGTCCCGCGCTTCTTCCTTATCCTCTATATCCACTTGTCCCATGGTATTCCTCTGATTCTCCAAAAACTTGGCAATCTGCTCTTTCGAGTCACCGGATGCTTTGAAGGACGCCTCTGTCTGCATTTCGTACAGCGGATGAGCATCGCCATCCTCGTCAAATACGAGCTTTGAACCTTTCGGACCGTTTTTCAGGGTCGCAGTTTTACTCATTGCTTCCTTCAGCTGTCTCTTGGACAAGTTTGCCACGCGATTGATAGATTCCATGGCTGCTTTGTGCTCACCGTCGTCAAGATCATGATGGATACGCTTGACAATCATGAAATCATTGTCCTCGTCCGCATCTGCGGTTTCAGTCGGGTCTTGCTCAGCATGTTCTACGAGCTTCGTGTAGTGTTCAGACAAGATATCTTGGTTGCGACGCTCAAACATGCGATCATATTTCGTTCGGGTGGCTTTCGTTGGCGGTGCAGCATCGCGGTCAGATTTGGAAGATCCAGCAGATTCATGCCCGTCACTCTCAGATTCTGGTTTCAGGACAGCGTTCTTCTTCGCCTTGACATCCTTTGAGGACAAAAACTTGATTCGCGGAGCACCAGGTAAGCCTAAACTTGCGGCAAATTCCTCCACCGGCAAAGCCTCTGCTTTGAAAACATCCTTGTCCTTGTGCAGGTTGACACTTCGAACATAACTGACGAACGCCTTTTGTCCAAGGTACTTGATCTCGGGATCTTTGAAACACATATTTTGTAATTGTGGAACAATGCTCTGCTTTTTGTTTTGCTTGATTGTTAATTTTTCCACAGTAACCTTCTTGGTCCGGAGTCTTGCCAAGAACGCTCCTTCCTCGGAAGGTAAGAGCATGAGAAGCGCTTTACCGCCCTTCTCATACCTGGCAGTTCGACCGACCCTGTGAATGTATGTGTCGGCATCTTCTGGAGCATCCAACTGGACGACCCAATCAACAGCGGGGAAATCTAGACCTCTCGCCACGATGTCGGTACAGAATAGAAAACACTGTTTCGATGCAGCGAAACGTGCAGTGATTTCAGCGCGTGCGGTCTGTTTCTGTTTACCATGGAGGTGAATCAAAGGCACACCAGGGTGCAGATGACGAAAAGTCTCATAGGCAAATCGTACTTGCTTGCCGGTAGACATGAATACTATGGCTTTAGTCTTCAGATGGGTCTTCATGAAAGCAAAAAGCGTATCCAGCTTTTCCGGGAGAGGTATCAGTACATAGTTCTGTTGTAAAGAGGCAGGGGTAGCACTGTCGGACGACTCGTGGACAGCCACATACTCTGGATTCTTCAAGCTCAGCCTCGCCAAGTCCTTGACAGACTTGGTCTGAGTGGCACTAAAGAGCAAAGTTTGTCGCGAGGGTGGCAAGTTGTCGACTATTGCATCGAGGGTCTTTTTGAAACCCATATCGAGAATACGATCGGCTTCATCCAAAATGAGCATTTGCAAGTTGTCGGCCTGAAATCCAGCCGTTTGATCCATATGTTGCAGAATTCGACCAGGCGTGCAGACCAAGATGTTCATTTTTTGCATACGATCTGATTCCTCTTTAAGATCCTTGCCACCAATGACGAGTCCCGCAGAAAACCCGTGGGTACGTCCAATTTTGCGCAAGACTTCAAAGATCTGAAGAGCCAGCTCTCGGGTGGGTGATATTATCAAGGCCCCTAGTCCGTCGAATTGTGTCCAGTTTTGTCGGAAGAGCAGTTCCAGCATAGGCACAAGGAATGCTAAGGTCTTTCCACTGCCTGTTCTAGCTGCACCGAGCACATCGCGGCCCTTAAGCACAAACGGAATGGCGCGCTTTTGAATGTCGGTCAGTTTTGTAAAGTGGGATGCCTTTAAGCCTTTAATGGAGTTTGTAGATAATGGCAAGTCCTCGAAGGAAGTCACTTCCTTCGCAACATCGAAATTTCTGATTCGATCTTCCAGATCCTTCAAATTGTCTGAAAGCTTCTGTCTATCAAGGTCCTTTTGTTCCTTGGTCTTCTTGGGCTTGTATCGTGCCGACATTCAATTATATTCAGACCTTGTGACTGCACTCAAGAAGGCCTCTAGCAATCATTTCGTTCCTGGTCAACTGAAATCAAAAAAAAGCAAGGCAAGCCACTGAAATGATTTGTGGCACTAAAATTTGTGTTGATTCTGTCCTTCAAACAATTGCCAACAGCTGCGGAAGCAATACAATGGTAGCTGACACGCTTCTGCAGGAGATCAAGACGAAGTCTGCTACCTTTGCCAAGCTGTATCCAACACTGGCTCCGAGTCGAATGGAAGAACTTGTTCGTGCTGCGCTCAGCGATGAAAAGCCAGAAAGACCAGCGCCCGGTGAATGCTGTGGCTCAAGCTGCGATCCTTGTGTCATGGACTTGTTTCGTCAGGAACTAACGGTTTGGAAAGAATGCCACGCGCCGTTTTGATAGTACGTATCTTCGGAGTGGTGCAGCAGCAAGTCTTGGCAGCATGCGACTACATATTGCTACAAAAGGAACTACGACAGCCTTACGATGGGCGACGAGACTTACATCTTGGCTGGCTTTTTCTGCAACCTGGCTAATGTGGCTCCCAATCCCTTGACTGCATTGTCAGAGCACAAGACTGGCCACTTGAGCCTTGCTTCCTCCAAGATTCGTGTTTCATCCTTCCAGTCTTTCGTCAAGTATCGTCTCGACTCTGCTTTGGCGATTCTTCGACCTTCATCAGGCACGTCTTTCAAGAGCGATGCTACATGTGCCACGGCGGCTTCTTCGTTTTCTTGCGGCGTAGCGTGAATCTCGTCCGCAAGCCCAAGCACTTTCAGCGTGCTGGCCGGGACCATGTAACCGAGTGAGCAGAGTCGTTCGGCAGTGATTGGCGACGAGATGTGCGCCATCATGCGTTGCCAGTATGTCGGCACACTGATTCCGATTCGTGCCTCATTGAGACCCGATGTGGCATCTTGTGTGTAGAACCGAAAGTCGCAACATATAGATAACGCGCACCCGCCAGCTGGACAAGCACCTTTTACGGCCGCCATAGTCATGAGAGGCGAGTCCGCCAAGTGAGAGAGAAATTTGTTTTGCGAAAGCCAGAATTGAGCATACCGTTCTTCAGAAGTATTTGGAGCATAGAGTTCGGTTATATCATTTCCGGCAGTAAAAACTGGTTTTTGTAGCCCTGAACGATAGACGATGCCTCTGATTTCGGGATCGTGCTCTGCCTGTTTGAGTGTGGAGAATAAATCGTCCCAGACTTTCTTTGTCATGATGTTGACCTTTCCATCGTCGAGTGTGATGGTAGCGATTCCCTGGCCAATCTTTCTCAATGTGACAGGTCCTGCTGACATGACGGGACGAGCACGATTGAGAGCTTGATTATCAATTGCTTCACAAATGTGGTCAAAGTGTCTCCAAGGTGAGCGGCGCACTATTTTACGGGGAAGTGAAATCCATGTGCAATACGTTCGTTGCCGAGGCAAGGTGAATACACAACGACAGACAAGGAATTAAGAGAAGAATATGCTTTTAATCACATCTGCACGTCACCCCTACAGCGCGTGCAGAAGTATAAGGACTTGTGACATTACCCGATTAATCCTTGACTAATCGGCACCCGCTCCAGGAATACTCGTAATTGCGCTGATACCAATTGACAAAAGACTTTCTCGCAGCAATCCGTGAAATGGTGGCCCAACTGCCTCCAAGAACAATATTGTGTTTTGAATCAAAGAAATCCTCGCTGTAACCAGGATAAATCTGAGAAGTAACAAATCCAGGCGTCTTGTCAAACGTGGTAGACGTCCATTCCCAAACGCCGCAGTATACCTGTGGCGTGGCAACATCCCTCATCTCTGCAGGAACCCACTGATGAAAGTTGACTGTTTTGCCATAGACGTCGTTGAATGGGGACGCGTCAGAGTCGTGTGCATCAGAGTTGGTGTCGATAAAGTATCTCAACTCCTCATAAGTTGGCAGTCTGGCTCCTTTCCATTGCGCATATTTTGCCAGCTCATCATACGACGCAGTAACAGGCCAATTCACCGCTTGTGACAAAGGTACAGGACCAAAGACAGTTTTGACTCGCATATCTGGCGTCCAACCCTTTGGATGCCGCCACTTCTTCCCATTATCTGTGGTGGCATTGAGATATTTTGCGTACTCACCATTACTGACTGGTCGAGACTGAATACTGAAAGGTGGAACCTTTACGGTCCGCTGCGGTTTCTCATTGTCCCAGCCAAAGAATGTGCCGTCTGTCGCACCTTCTGTGTCATTCATTCCCACAACCATCTCAGCCGCGTCAAGCTTGATCCACGCAGCAGGTTCAAGCTCCATTGGACTACATAGTGCTTGAGGCGAAAGTATACCTGGCGGTGACAGAGTCCAGTCCGCCTGTATATGCATGTACAAAAGCGTTTCAATGTGCATGGCTTCATGCTCAAAGGTAGTCCAAACCGCCCTGGCAACTTTCCTATCTTTCACCTCGCCGCTCGCATAAACATCTCGCAGTCTTTGTCGTACCTGATTGCGGAATGACAGCATTTCTTCCAGATCTGGCCAAGTATCTGGTATCTCCGAGTGGGAATGACATTTGGTTGGTTCATCTACGTCTGGATCAATGCCACGCTCAAAGATTTTTGTGTAGGCTTTGTTCAAGTAGCGTCCATTGCCTACTCGGGAAAGATGTATATCTAGGAAGGTTGGAATATGCCCTACATAGAAAATACAGGGATTGCGAAGATCGATCGGTTTCGAATTGAGCATAGATTCGGGAATCATGCTCAAGGTAATGGTATCCCAGAGTTGCCACAACCGCGTCCACTCTTCGAGCGTGGGCAGGGGTTGAAGAAGCGATGTCTTGTCTGAAAAGTAGGAGATCGGGACACTGGTGAGGTAAAGCGAGTACAAGCCCTTTTGGTCCGACCAATGGCAAGACACATCGAGCTCAGCTTCATCAAATAGACGGAATGCCTCGCGTTCAGAGTATTTGTGACTTCGTTCGATGCGAATGACTGTACCTTTCGCGATCGTAAAGCTCTCATCGACCTTGACATCTTCGACTGGATAGAATGATGCCTCGTGCATGCCAAGCTCGTGGTCATACACGCCTTTGTATCGCCACGACGACAATTCAAAGACTTCTCGTCCCAAGATGCGATTTGCGTGTACCAGGGCGTTCATCTCAAAGGCCTCTGAATCACCATCTGGATCATTATACGCTTGTTGAACAAGTTTAGGCTCGTTTCTGTGGTCTATACCAACTACGACAGCATCTCCGGGCTTCAGCGATCGCTGCAGGCCTAGCAAGAACTCGCTAGCTTCGTCGCGATTGAAGTTGCCTACTGATGAGCCCATCCACAGAATTGTGACGCGACGTTCGCACTTCTTGAGAAAGTCATGAATGTCATTATAATCAGCGTGGAGGCCATGGAGCGTGACGTGCTTGAGTGGGACCGATCGTGCCAATTCCGTCAAACTACGCTCGAGTTCCTTTCTGTCAAGATCCAACGCATAATACTCAGTAGCGATCCCGAGCCTTTCCACGGCCTGCAGAATCAAGCTCGTCTTTCGCAGAGCTCCTGACCCTAATTCAATGATTGTGCTATCCTGTATCTGCAGAGCGATCGAGTCACTGTACTGCTTTAGAATATCAATCTCGCATTCTGTGAGATAGTAGTGAGGGTTATAGGTGATCTTCTCGAATAATTGAAGGCCTCTTTCGTCGTATAGTAGCATAGTGGGTAAAGTGCCATTTCTCAGAGAATTTATTATGGTAGCGGGCTCGATCGGAGAGGCCTTTGATATGGTCTTTATGTGAGGGGCAGGTAGAGATCCCATTTTCGGTACCCGGCTTTTGTGAGAATGAGATTTACGCGGTATAGTTCAGTACTTTGAGTGCAAGCGAGTCGAGTCAATGTCTCCATTTCCCGACAAAAATCCGCTACGTCAGATGGCGGAGAAATTGGAGGTAAGGTTTCTAGATTCTGATTGGCTATCGTTGGCGAGAACAACTATGGGCCGTCTTACTTGTTTGGTAATCTTTGCGTGCTGGGAAAGTCGCAAAGACTCTTGATCGAGATTTATGCCAAAGGATTTATGGCATAGGCCAAAAGCATGAACAAAAGCTGATACTGCGAATTGACCAAGCATCAATGAGACTGCAATCGTATTATATCTAGCTGTAACGTGAATTATTTGGTTTCTGGGTAGCACTACTCTATAGTCCTTGCTTTAGCATAATTGCAACTCATATGGAGTGATGTAACCTATAGCTGTGAAAAAGAGACTTGATCATGCTGCTCAATGGTTCAACATGCTGCGCCTGTACAACTTTTATGTAAGGTGGCCCTTTTAGGTGGGGCGGCACATTCTCAAGCACTACCCGAGTATGAGAAAAGGTCGATATTGAGAATCAAGGATCAGTCATGTGGAAGGCTCAATGTCGAGTTTGTGTAAAGGTCATGCTGCTACTGTTCGAGGTCCATGCGCATTTTCTCATCGCAATCGTATAAACATAGCGTCCATAGGACAATGACCGGAGAATACTCGTTCTTCACGTGTACTGACTTCAGTGGCTGGGACACGGATCGCCGGGTGATCTTCTTGCCTTGTGATGGGAGCGGATTCGATGGTTGACAAATAATTCTCTGTGCTCTTCAAGTAGCGCAATACCATTCATCCACACAAGCGCAAGAACACACAAGATCAATCATGAGCGCTGTGGCTGCCCACTCAAGAGCTCCAGAAACCGCTGCTATCCCAGAATCTTATGACAAGCCTGACCCTGCCAATGTGCTCGAATCCAGGTTCAAAGCTTGGAGAAACCTCGTGGAGAATCTTGAGAGTTATTTGTAAGTGAGGTCCATTGATATCTGCGCACGACTGACACCATTCCAGTAAGCACCTTGAAAAAACACACGAAGGTACTGCTAAGGATTACAACAAGCTTGCAAAGACAATCGACCTTCCTTTCAAGGACAGAGGCGTCTTTGAGCAGTCTGGCATTCAAGATGTCTTTGCAGGTTTGCAGCAGAATGCGACAAAGCTTTCGAATGATTACACGACCCATGCAAAGAGTGTGGACAATACTTTGGTTAAATCGGCAAAGAACTTGTCTTCAGAAATCAAGGATTTCATCAAACGTCTCGAAAAAGACGGTGTCAAGGGAGGTAAATCAGTTACCAAGAATCAGAGTGAAACTCAGAAGCAAATCGAACTTCTCGGCTCGCATATCAGCAGGGGAAAAGGAGGATCTTCTCTTAAACCTACAGAGGATCCATTCGTCACACATCGTGGAGTTCTGGCTAGACTTGATGGTCAAGTGCAAGAAGAAAATGCACACCACTCGACACTTATCGCACTTCAGAACGAATGCGCCCAATTTGAGCATAAGATTGTAAAAGCCATACAAGATATGATTGGACAAATGGGTGCTCAAGCTACATCGCAGGCACAGACCTTCTCAAACACCCACCAGCAATTGACAAACAGTACCAATACAGTATCTCCAACTGCTGAGTGGAATGCTTTCGTTGCTCGCGATCGCTCCTTGGCGGATCCCAATGCTGCCCCAAGAACCGCCAAATCAATCGCCTTTGCAGGCTCCGACCATGAATTAACGAAATCTGTGGTGGAAGGTGATCTCTTACGAAAGGGCACAGTGATCAAGAAGTATAATTCCGCTTACTACGTCTTGACACCGTCAGGATTCCTGCACGAGTTCAAGTCTAAGTCATTTGAGACTGATCCGGATCCATCTTGGTCGCTTGACATCAAAACTTGCCATGTTGGACACCACTCCGCACCAAACACGGGGAAAGCGAAATGGACGGTGTCCGGCAAAACCAAAGGGCTAATGAGTTCCAAGCACGACTTTCAATTTCAGGCTACTAGTTATGATGATATGCTCGAGTGGTGGACAGCTATTCGGAAATTTGCTGCCTCGTCCGCGAGTGCGGACGAGGTCGCTACCAATGACGATTCCGACTCTGAACCAACTTCTCCGGTACAATCCACTCATGGAGTCCCTGGTCATAACGTGCCTACTACGATTGATGAGGCAACTTATGCAGACACGCAGCAGTACAATGCTCATGAACCCACTAGTGCTGTACGGCCTACAGGTACAGAATCCTCAGCCGCATTCACTGGTCATGGCCAGGCGCCTGCAACATCTTATGCAGCCAATTCCTCATATGGTGATGTAGTTCAGCCTGCTTACGGAAGCACTGGCGAATATGGCGCAGGCACGCATACTGGTGTCAACCAAGCCTACACTGGTAGCGGTTTCGCATCCGGAACACCTCATGGCGCAGCTTGATTATCTATAGCAGACAACATATGCCTAAATAATACAAGATGAAGCTATGGCTGCCTCGAGACTTTATGCAATAATGAGAAAGTGTTTTGCGTGATCCAGATTTTATAATACATCGCTTATGCTCCATATAGACACTTGATTATATCGCTTGTTGGGGACATTATTTCCATGGTCTGACGACGGTTGCTTATGGTACGACTTCTATGCCAAGGGTTTTGGCAGTCCCTACGACCGAGCGACATATGCTTTCCAGGGGGAGACCTTTGAGTTTTGCGTCCTTTGCCTTGATTTGTGCAACTTCAAAGACGTGTTTCAGACTAATTTTGCCGGCAGTGATTTTACCTGCTTCTCCACTGCCCTTTTCAATGTTTGCGGCCTTCATGAGTAGATATGCCGTGCTGGGTGTCTTGATATCGAATGTGAATGTCCGGTTCGGTCTGACGGTGATGAGTACTGGGAGCGGCACGCCGGGGGCATAGGCACTCGTGCGGGCATTGAATTCCTTGCAGAAATCGATCGATTTGACTCCCCTCGCACCCAATGCAGGTCCAATGGGCGGACTTGGTGTAGCTCCACCAGCGGGCACAATCAACTTTACCAGGATATCCTTGGTAGCGACAGCACGGGACATGACAGGCAGCTAATCTCTTAAGCAAGATGTCTCTTCTGTCGACGTTTTTGTTTCTGCAAAGTGGTGAAAGTGCAACAGAGCTCCAAGCACAAGAGAGCTCCACCAGGATATAATGTGCTGAAGTGAAATTCTTCTCAAGTCAGCCTTGACATTTAGTGTGCGCGTCTAGTGAGAGATGAGCAACAACCAGGGACAGCAGCCCGCTGATTCGTGGGAAGACGATGATCTCGCCCAGCAGACGTCCAATTTGAACGTTGGTGGACGGGATTTCCAGCCTTCTGCGCATACTTTCCAGCCTTCGCAAGGTGGATTCACTCCGGCCTTCAATCCTAATGCCCAGAGCTATGGTGGGGGATATGGCGGAGGCTACAATAATTCACAGCAAGGATATGGGTACCAGCAACAGCCAGGCGCTTATGGAAACCAGTATAGTCAATACGCTCAACAAGATTATGGCAATTATTCTCAAACTGGATACAACACCAACCATCAACAACAAACATACCATGAACCACAAACACAAGTATACGATCCGACGGCCAGGAGAAAACCCGTGATACCATCGATACCTGCAGCGAAAGGACCCGCCAAAGTCCTTTCGCTGGGCTCTGGCTCTGCCAAAACCATCTCGATAGGCGGATCAGGTCCAGCAAAGACTGTGTCGATCGGTTCTTCCACAACACCTGCAAAGAGTGTCTCTCTTCCTTCAAGCGAGGGTGCGAAGCCCGCTGCCAAGTCTGTATCTCTCCCTGCGGTTGAGAAACAGATCCCTGCCAAACCCGCGGAATCTTCAGCCCCTTCGGAAACTGCGAGCAGTACAGAGAAAGTTTCAGACTCTACATCTACGAGCAAGATTGAAAAAGCTGCAGAGAAGCGTCAAGAAAACATTATGAAAGCCCAAGTTGCAGAGGCGAAACAGCAAGAGGAACAGCTGGATACGGAGCTACTGACGGAAGTATATGGCAAGGAGCACGTTTCAATCGTCTTTATCGGTCATGTAGATGCTGGAAAAAGTACGCTTGGTGGACAATTGTTGATTCTGACTGGTATGGTTGATCAACGCACGGTGGACAAGTACCGACGGGAAGCTGCCGAAATGGGTCGAGAATCCTGGGTCTTTTCGTGGGCGCTAGATTCAACGAAACAGGAACGGACAAAAGGAATCACAGTCGAAGTTGGTCGTGCGCACTTCGAGACGGAGAAGCGTTCCTACTCTATTCTAGATGCGCCGGGACACAAATCCTTTGTTCCCAACATGATTGGCGGTGCGTCACAAGCCGATGTCGGTGTGCTTGTCATTTCAGCGCGATCGGGCGAATATGAAGCTGGATTCGAGAAGGGCGGACAAACACGAGAGCACGCTATTCTGGCGAAAACGCAGGGCGTCAATAAATTGATTGTCGTCATCAACAAGATGGACGATCCGACCGTGGGTTGGTCGAAAGAGAGGTACGATGAGTGTACCACGAAACTGGCCACTTTTCTGCGCCGCGAAGCCGGGTATAATCCCAAAACCGATGTTATCTTTATGCCAATCTCTGCATTCACCGGAGCCGGTCTGAAGGAGCGCGTCAACCCGGCTGATTGTCCGTGGTATTCGGGTCCCTCACTGATAGAGTACCTCGACAGCATGCAATCATTCGAGCGAAAAATCAATGCGCCACTCATGATGCCCATCTCAACGAAATGGAAAGACCTCGGCACGATTCTCGAGGGCAAGCTCGAATCGGGCCACGTGAAGAAGGGCACGAAAGTACTCATGATGCCGGGCGAGAAGCAGCTCGAAGTGACGACAATCTACAATGAAACGGAAGAAGAAGTGGAGGGTGCGTTGTGCGGAGAACAGGTGCGGCTCCGAGTCAAGGGCGTGGAAGAGGAAGACGTGCTCGGCGGATTCGTACTTACTTCATTAAAGGCGCCCGTGCATACAGTCACCTCATTCCAGGCTCAAATCGTCATTCTCGAATTATCCTCCCTCCTGACTGCGGGCTTCTCATGCGTCATGCACGTCCATACCGCAATCGAGGAAGTCTCATTCACTGCCCTCTTGCATAAACTGGATAAAACCAATCGCAAGTCGAAAGCGGCACCGGCATTCGCGAAGCAAGGTATGAAGATTATTGCGCAGCTCGAAACCGTCCAACCAGTCTGTCTGGAAAAGTTTAGTGATTTCGCACAACTCGGACGATTCACGTTGCGTGACTCTGGTGTCACGATTGCCATTGGCAAAGTCACCAAATTGTTGTCGTAAAACATGACAACAGCATCAGTCAGTCATACGTGATTTTGAGGAGGAAAGAGACTTTTTGTTGCATCGCCGGGAGCAGGTAGAAGCTGCATTTCTTTTTGGCTTAAAAACCTGTTTATTATTATTGTTATATACGTCGCTCAAATATCCTCATCAATGTCAATCTCATCCGGATTATCCGCATTCGTGACGGCAGCAGTAGTAGCCGACGACGAGTCTTGTTGCGTAGTGATGGATGGTTTGGCGCCTTGAATTCCGCCAGACACGAATCCAGTCAGGGCACGACGACCTTCTAGAGTCGACATGACATCCTGATGTGCGCCTCCTGATTCATCATTGTCCTCGTCTCGTATTTCGCCATTCTGCGCAAGGGCAATTTGCTGCGCAACATAATTTGCGTCAGTATTGTAGCTCGCAGCAACACTTCTCTTGACTTGTAACATTGTGGCATACGTATCTTCATTACCATGTCGTACTTCAAAGTCGTGCCAAGCAAGCCAATAGTCCTTTGCCAAAATCGGGTCTGCGAATTGTGCGCCGTGACCATAAATCGCGCGTGCACGATCAATCTCGGAGAGTTTCGTCTCGAGTTGAGCGAACCGCAGCGCCATCTGTCGTGCCTCCTTGTCCGGCAAAACATCTAGCGCTCGTTCATAAATGGGTCGTGTGGATGTCAATCCATGATTGGCAGCACTTTTCGCAATGTACAGCGTGAAAAGCTCCATTTTATCGGCAGAGTCTACTGCATCACACGCACGACTTAATACATCCATTGCGTTTCGAACAAGGCCGTACTTCTCTTCGAGATCGACTGCGTACATGAGGAAAATCGGTTTCGCGAATTTCGGAGGGCAATTGTGCAGCGCCTGTTCAAACAAGTCTCGTGTACGTTCAATTCTTGAGCCTTTGTACCGTGCCATGAATTTGGTCAGGTATAGATTCCATAACTCAAAGGCAACGGGATATGTGAACAAGTCGAGGCCGCGCTCAAAGATTTTGAATGAGTCTTCGAAATATCCATTTTCGTCGAGCATGTTGGCATAATTAACGACAGTTTGCGGCGTGGCAATTTTCAGGTCAAACATGCGATCATATACCGCACTTGCTTCTTCGATGCTCGAGACGGACTCCACCAAATCCACATAAAACATCCAAACCTTGGAGGATTTATGTATCCTCGCCTGTGGAGTGAGAGTGTCGTCAAAGTAATCCACCGTGCTACGCTGAGGACATTGTGTCGCGTTCTTCATGATCAGTACCGCCCGTTCGAATGCATCATTGCGCAATTCCATCTCTGCCCACTCGCAGTAAAGGTCGGCAAGCTCATTCACTGAACGATACACAACCTTTGTGGCCTTCTCAAGAATCCCTCTAGAAGTCTCAATATCGCCATAATCTTCGTAGAAACGAGCAAAGTTTCTCCACAATAGTTGATACTTGCCCGTAGCCACTTTTGGATTTATCGTCTTGATGGCTCTCATATATGTGTCCACGACCTGCTCTTTGTTGTCCCCCCACAGTACAACTCGCTTCTCCCACTCGACGACATTGTGTGGATTTTGTCGCAACAACACGTCACTTACGAGGAACGACCGCCGGTCCATTAGTTGCTCGAATCTCATCATTCGAATATCGAGCTCAATGTCTGCTGCAGTATCGATCTCGTTGCGCTCTGCTCGCTCAGACACTTCTTCCATCTTTTTGGAGATCATAAATTCCTCAAACTCTGCATAAGCATCAAAGATCTGAGTAAAATCTCGGACTGTGGTCACATTGGTGATGCCTTCCTCGAAAATATCCCGTGCCCGTTCCATGTCACCCAGAGTGATCCAGTAGGTCGCTAGAGCTGTCCACAGACGACCTTTTTGATCTGTAAACTTATGAATCCCGCCACGCACTACAGCTTCAACATTTATTCCATGAATTTGCCGTGGATGTCTGACGAGTAGATCGCAGAATTCGGACCAGAGCTGAAACTGGCTCTTACCCTTTGTCGATCTGAATTTCGGGTTGTCGAGTATCTTTGTGAATTCTTGCGCAGCTTCATTGTACAAGTCAAGCTCTTGCAGTACTTCGATGTAGTCCTCAATCAAGCCTGGCTCCATTATGAGATTGCGCTTAAGCACACACCGTAGTGTGAACCCATGAGCAGAACGACTCCATTGTTTATACAATTTCCATATACGTGCATGCTGCGTGACCGGCAACGCCCTCAGAGCAGCATCAAAGGTGTGTCGGGTTTTCGTGAGGAGCGGTTGCTGCATGAGCAACTCAAGAAAATCGGTCCAGATTCTAGGCATCTTGTTGAGCGTCACTAAAGCTCTTTCAAAGCACTTAATCAGACTCTCGAACTGAGCCTGATGGGTGCCTGGGTTCAAGCCCTTCATGAGTGACACGCGAAAGTCGAGATATAGTTTCCATAGTTTATAACTCCCCGGAAGCTCGCGGCAAGCTCTCTCATACACAAGAACCTTAGCCTGTATGTTCTTTGAATGCGCAAAGGAGTCTCGCTGATGCGAGATGTAGCGCAGCCAGAATTTGAGGGAGTACGGGCTTTGCAAGAGGTCCTCTTCAAAGGGAAGATCACATTCTGCTATGCAATCTGCAACATGCATGCTGTCTTCAAAGCTGGCTCAGATTCAGCTGCGCTGACCACGGTTCCATTGAGTCATGATGCTTGAGAGGATGCGTGGAAATAAGGGCAAGTAACACGAAAGTTCATAGATAACCGTTTACTTGTATTTTTAGTGGTTGAAATTGCCACACTTCAAGCATCTCGGCCACCTCTTGTGTTTGCAGGTGACGCTCACGACAAGTAGAGATACTGGCGACACAGCATCGTGCTTATGAGGCTCCATGACCAAGTACAGGCATTCTTGAATCAGGATCTTGGTCAATGTGCACCGTTGCGTACAAAGACAATCGCAAAGACCAGAGAGGCGCTCTCAGTGATCGAAGACGCCTATGGTCGATATGATGACACGGAAATTGCCATATCTTACAATGGGGGCAAGGATTGCCTCGTTCTATTGATCTTACTCGTGGCCTTTCTCGAGCACCGTTCTAGCAATCACGAAAGACAAAGCATCGAGTCTGTCTATGTCGCCATCAAAGATCCATTCCAAGAAGTAGACGATTTCGTCTCTTCTACGACAGCACAGTATAATCTCGACTTGGTCAAGATACAGAGACCCATGATGGAAGCATTTGCCGAGTATCTCCTTGCACGACCAGCGATCCGGGCAATCCTTGTAGGCACTCGGCGCAATGATCCGCACGGTGCCGCTCTTTCGCATTTCGATGAGACGGACCATGAGTGGCCCAAATTCATGCGAGTGCATCCCATCATCAATTGGGAATACGCCGAGATTTGGGACTTTCTTCGAGCTTTGAAGGTACCCTATTGCGTTTTGTATGATCAAGGCTATACATCCCTCGGTGGAACAGGGGACACGTTGCCTAATCCGTCGCTCTGTCTCACGAATGGACCTGACGCTACTTATAAATCCGCTTGGCAACTCGACGATGGCGCAGAAGAACGGCGAGGGAGAGATTGGGCGAGAGAACAGGGTCGAGAGAAAGCCAATGATATCAATAGACACAAGTTCGTGGACAAGGACAAACGCTAGCATCATTACTGTGTATTCTCGTCTTTCAATGTTCCTAAATCCATATACATATACGTGGTTCTCATATATACAACCCACAAGAAAATGGAGGTTCATGCTTCTACGCTTTTTTTTCCGTACGTGACCTTCAGCGGTTGCCCACTGAGTGTCATGCCTGCCGTGCCTTCTTTCGCCGTGATGGCACTTTCATCATCAAGGTATTCCACAAATGCTATACCTTTACGTCCAGGCACCATCCTCACATCTCTAAAGTTTGGGTATCGTGCAAATATGGCTTGCATGACGTCGGGCGTCATCTCCTCTGGCAGATTCTGAATGAAAAGAATCTTGTGTGGAGGATTGCCATCAGCTTGGGCAGTCGTCTGTTTGATGCCAGCTGCAGATTTTGACTTTGTCTTTTTGACAGGCGCCTTGAGACCCTGTTTCATTGGTCCACGAGCGGTCTTTGCAGCGAGTCGCGAAGCTTTATGAGCCTCGAATTGCGCTGGGTCGGTACGCCGTATAGTCCTGTCGCTTCGACTCTTTGCAAATTGCAGCAGCATGGGTTTCTCCTCGAATGAGTACCCTTGCAGATCCCGCATAGCACGTTCTGCGTCCTTGACCTCATCAAATACGACAAATGCTTGTCCACGCATTCTGATGTTCTTGTGTGCTATAATATCCTTTGACCCATACTTGCTAAACAGTTCGGCAAGGTCGCGCTTCAGGGATGAGATGGGGAGCTTTTCATTCAAGTTGCGTATATAAAGTGTCTCATTCGCGAAATTCTGTGGTGAAGCAGCGAGCGTGTCTGTCATCCCCTTGATTGACCAGCGCAAGAGAGTAGATAGCAAGTAGATGTAGCGATTTCTAGGGTTTCACCAGCTGCAACAGTAAATCCCAAATTTGTCCAGAAGCGGAGATGCCGTTTGCATCAAAGTTGAATTTTCTGAACGAAAACTGCGATTTCCAGTCGTAGCATAGCGTACAGTATGTCTGAGGATGAAGCGACTGCGATCCCCGAGCCGGTGAAAGCTATATCGAAGCGCAAGAGAAAAGCTCAAGAATCATGGGCTGCGAAAAAGGGAGAGAAAAAGTCAAAAGTCGAACCTACGGCGGACGCAGATGTACCCATCAATCCTCTGGTCGGTGAGGTGCCCAAAAAACCTAAAAAGAAAACCGTAGCCACCACGACAGAGGACGAAGAAAAGCCCAAGAATAAGCGATTCATTTTGTTTCTGGGAAATTTATCGTACAAAACTACTATCGAGGACATCCAGGCGCATATCAAGCCGACCGGTGTCAAGCCTCTTGCAATTCGACTGCAGACTGATGCCGTCACAAAGAAACCCAAAGGTTTTGCGTTTCTCGATCTGCCGGACTTTATGTCGCTCGACCGAGTGCTGAATCTGCACCACACATCGATGGGAGGCAGGAAAATCAATGTGGAATTGACTGCTGGCGGCGGCGGCTCAGGCGAAGCACGCAAGGCCAAGATTTCAAAGAAGAATGAAAAACTGGATGTCGAGCGGGAAACTGCACAAAAGACGAAACGAGACGCAGATGCGAAAAAGGCACGCAGCGGTAATAAAGTGTCTGCTGAACAACAAGAAGTAGATAGGCAGCATAGAGCACTAGAAATGGGTGATGTCAACCCTGCCCGTAGAAGACGCATAGCCTGAGCTGCTAAAGCCGTTGCGTCAAGAACGAAAATCTTTACCAATTGTCTTGTGAAGTTTCCTTATAGCGTGCGGACTACCTTCTCCGGGAACAGCCACGAACAGTGTATAACTTGCTTTGCTCCTGTATGTATGCTCAGTTCCAATATCATTTGGCAGAGACGAAGCTTGCGCGTCGCCTCCTCACACCATGAGCAGCTTTTCCCATTATGCTGGAGGTCATTTTGTCGTTAGTCATCTTCTTCCTCTGACGAATCGTCTCTCGGTCTTTTCGATCCTTTTTGAACAGTATCCAAGTCAGTACGTGTCCTGGGGATAAATGTGCCCTGAAGCTTGTCAATGACATCGCTTTTGCCTTTCGCGTAGCGAATCTTCATTGCTCTTCCAAAAAAGTACATTCCATCACAGTCCTTCATAGCTTGACTCGCTGAAGCGATATCTCTAAAAACAACATGCGCTTGCCCTCGCATCTTAGGGGTCTTTAGAGCGACAACATCCAAGACAGTGCCGTATGTACTGAACAAGAGGTAAAGATTTTGTCGCAAATCAGTTTTTTTCAGCGTATCGTCCAAATTGTTGATGTACAAGGACTGATTCGGAGGCACTTCCATCGGTAACTCTTCCTCTGCCTATGCACGCATAATCTACGTATGAGGACAAGTAAATCCTGTGCGCGTGGATGTTCGTATGGCAATGCGATGGCACAACTCCACAACTCATTCTCCACTAAAAGTACTCTCCTGCATGTACTACTCTTGATGCTCTGCTAGAGGCGTATGACTGCTCGGCAGTCCCTACAAGCAAGGACACGGAGAGAGCATCTTCTGCTCGAGATGTGCTCGAGCTCAACATCTCCTCGTTCTCAAGATGATTCTCTCAGGCTTTTAACGTCGATATGAGTGGGAATTCGAATCGAAGAGAACTGGTTCTCTGGAATCACGAGTCTACGACGAGTACAGCGGACGCTATTTTGAATGAAGAATTGCTTCCAAAGTATGATGCAGCAAAGGACGTGCTGGAGATCACAACAAAGATATCGCCTTCAAATGCATCGCCCAGTAACAGGGCGCACGGTCAAGTGTCCATTGGTCGTCGCCTGGTCGTCTCGCCCTCAGCGTTGAGTGCGGAGGTCAAGAGAAAGACACCCAACCTTCAAATCTCTCTCTTGAGTCATTTGGCCACTAGCTTCAGTATTCACCCACGATCTATCGTAACTGTAGAGCCAGTACCAAAAACTGCTCATGTGGCTGACTTCATGGTTCTGTACTTTAAAGACCAATACATCTCTCGATCGGATATGTGGCGAGCTGCGTGTAACCTCGAGGGACAGTGCATCTACGTAGGTAAACGCATCACATTCACCGGAGGCATTCGTGCGGATGTCCGCGAGATCTGGAGAGGAGGTAAGAAGAAGCTTTCGGCTTATGTATCAGCTACCACCAAGCCCGTGTTCAGAAGTGAAAGTGCTCGCTACCTCATCTTTATTCAGATGAGCAAAGAAATGTGGGAATTTGAGGAGGATGGTGAGCTCTTCTACAACAAGGCCATTGATGGATTCTTACCTGAGCTCTTTAAGAAATGGAAAAACGCAAATGCTCATCACCTAGTCAGCATAGTATTATTTACGAGAGTGTCTTATACTGGAGCGGTCGGTCCGTTCTGTCTGAGACGTCGATCAAGTTGTGCCGAAAATGACCTATTCCAGCTTCATTCACAAGCCGACAAAGCTTTTCACAATGATTTTTACAAGATTGTGGTTGACAATGTGTCTTCAAATCAATGGGAATCCACACTCACAGAATTGAAACGCGAATTACACGGTTTCGCTCGAGATGTTCTTCACCAGAAACGCAAATTGAAAGTGGATGAACTTGAGGAATCTCCTTCAGGGACAATAACAACTGCCATGCAGGGCAATGTGCTTGAAGCGATCAATCTCGCTGCGCATCAGTTCAATCGAGACTACATTGATCGTGATCTCTTACGTACCGGCACTTCAATGTTGTTTGTGACTGCAGGGACAGGAGTCTTTGAGGTGGATGAGAAGCTACTCAAGCTTACAGTGGAAAGTCTGCTTGGAAATGGAATCGGTATGGATTTCGTTTGTCTTAGTCGTCGTCCACTTCATGTTGTGCCTTTATTCAAATATCAAAAGCAGCAATATGGTGATGACGAACAGGGCGGATATGAATATATCCTGCCTTATATTTGCGAAATCAGTTATTACGGGGAGAATCGAGAAAACGCGGATGGGATCTTCCAGCCACGACTGAAAATGCATGCCTTACAAATGATGGGTCATCGGGATATAGATACGAGGAACGTCTCTATTGCATACCTTAATGACCATGTGATCTTTAAGGGAAGAGCTCTATCACAATTATCCTCGGGACTGGATGCAAGGCTTGACCTGTACGATGAACTGTGCTTCTCGAATAGAGCAGACTCTGCGAAGATCATCAATTCCATAAGTAAAGGTCAATTGACAACAGAAACGCCGGGTGAAGAGATAATTCAGCTTTTGGGCACAAGTGTGCCTTCTTCTGGAGAGAAGACCAATTTTCGAAGCCTGTATGAACACTCACGGACTGCTGCCACGAGTACGGACGATTTCATGGATCTACCACAATCGAAGGCATCTATGGTCTCTAATGGATCCGTGTTTTCTGTTGCTTCGAAGGACAGTACAAAGTTGTCCATTGCTTCTCCGCTGGACCAGCGATCAGCTAGTCCAGCAAAGAGCCGATCAACGTTCTCTCGTTTTATGCACAGACTGTCGGACAAGAATGACGGTGTTAACTCTGGAGCTCACGCTTCTCGAGACGTGAAGCAAATTGTACAAAAGCGCCAATTCGATGCTCCAGGACCGTTGATGATGACACTGAAGTCGAAGCCTAGTATCGTGTCACTTACAGGAGCCGTGACTGTCTCAAGCGCTCTAAAACAAAGCCACGAGACAATTATTACTACTGGTTTCTCGGTACCCGATTCTGCGGAAGATGACGCATCCTCAATCGCAAAGTTGCGCCAAGCCATGGCAATTCCAATTAGAGCTAAAGACTCCGGGCCAGCAGCGTCGACAGTCGCAACCTCGCACAAGAAACTACTAACATCCATAGACTTGGGCGAAGCTAGGGCTCAATCGGTCTCGGAAAGCTTGCGGACTAGCAGTAAACAGCGACTTTTGCCAGAAACTCGTTCGAGAACTTCTTTAGCTGTGAAATATAAGCCCGAAAAACCGGAGGCGCTCGATGCCAGACCTTGGCATGTGTTGAGCAATCCGAGTTTTCCAAGCAAGAACGCCAGCAATATGAATGTCAAGGGTTGGCGCTGGGCACACGTCTCCGATCGCGCACGACGTACTGGCGATATGAATTGGGAATCTATGTGTGCTCCAGCGGCCTTGCCACTAACGACCACGACACTTGTGGATCTAGAGGAATTGAAAAGTGCCAAATACTCGGAGAATTCATATGACATCTACATCGGCCACGAAAATCAACCCCTCACTCAACAGGAACTGCTTCATGAGATGATAGGTCAGAGATTGGTGCAAGGATTTCAAATTGCTCAGATCAGTAATTCTAGAAGCCGAAATTTGGGTGCCACTATGTATAGCGGAAACGTCTCTCATCATTCTTTGACGCACGGGCCTTTAGGAAGTATGGGTGAGGTTGTATACTTGACTCATGCACAGATGGAGGTGCACTGTATCAGATGCGATACCAGCCGAGACACTATCGAGGTTACTTTCTTCGTCCGTAAGCGTGAATTACCCAAGCCCATCGGCTACAGCAGCCTCATCTGGCAACTTGCGCAGGATGACGGTTATGATGACGTTGTCGTTGTCTTCAAGCCACTTCCCCAGAATCATAGCTGGAACTATGTGGATCAAATCATTTGTGGCGCAGAGAAGCGCTTTACAGACTCCGTGCGATTTTGGAGAGCCCGATTTCTGCTCATTCCAAGTGAGACAAGAGACAAACGCAACCCACCAGCAATTGCTGGTGGAGCAGAACAATTCACGGAAGAGGAGATCAGAGTTGCAGGAATCCACAAGATTTGCGAGCTTATAGAACGCTCGACCTATGAACCAGCAAAGTCTTTGCGTGGTCTTGGAAAATCACCCAAAATTGCGGACATATCCAAGGTCGCAGTCGCTTTCACTACACTGGAGCCAGCAGCTTACGTCGCTCACGAACATCACCACTTTGCCACTAGATCAGATGAACCAGGCCGTGCCCTCGAGAGATCGAAGCTACTGAACACCGCAAATCTCTCCCTGTACGATTATGCGAACGAATTACAATCATCAAAAGGAGTTGTTATTAAGGATAGATTGTGGCATTGGCGTTGGCACGAGTCAAGCTGGGTAGGGAGTGATTTTGTGACGTGGCTTGTGGACCGGACCGAATTGCAGTCCAGAGACGAGGCTTGCCAGACAGCACAAGTACTAATGGATCAAGGTCTCTTCGAACATGTTCAAGAAAAGCACTGTTTCCTCGATGGCTTCTATCTATACCGACTGAACCCGGAATACGTGACCAAAACTGCTAAAACCTGGTTTGGCACACGTAAAGTCACTCCCAGTGCAGCACCGCCACGAACCCGGGCAACATCGAGTGTCTCGTCTAAAAATGCACCGCATAGTTCGCCATCAGTACTAAATTCTCCAACTTTGCGGTCCAACAAACCAAAAGCAACCTTTGAACTTAGTCGTTGGCTCGAGGTAGATATTGATCCACACAAGAAGTCGCATCGACCGGAGTTTGTCTCTTTACACTATGATAGGTATGCTGCTGCCGAGTTACGTCATAGCTCACTGACATCGGTAGTGTTTATAATCCAGAGACGTGCTTTCATATTCGTCTAGAGTGGATCTCTGTCACAGCCAAGCTCGTTGAGGAGCTAGTACAACAATGGGCTAGGACGAGCGAGAAATATGGTCTGACATTAGTGGAAGCTCCCGTAGATGAAGCTTTTGCAGTCACTGCATCAAACCCGTTCAGAGCACCATTACACATTGAGCTCTGTCTGGAGCCGCCGCCAGCAAGACCTCAAGAGACAGATATCGTGACTTCTCCCGACAAGGAAGCGTGGTTTGCGAAAATACTCAAGTACTGGAATTTTGTGCTTGATCAGGAGGCCGCTCACAAGTTCCCGACTGATCTTGATGTGACTTATTCTTGGGGTCGTCCATCCTATCAATATACTCAATATGTACACAGGAGTGGTATGTCTTTATGTCAAGTCACACCGACAGGGTTCTTGTGGCTCACTAATCGTCTATACGTCAGTCGAGCAGCCGGTGCACCCACAATGCTGAGTTTACCATCTCCCGTGAGGATGAATTCATCGTTCCACTCGAGCGAACCAGATAATTTGCGAAACTCCTTCCGCGCCTGGTGTCGGGATGAGGAGAAGCTGCAACACTTTTTCGACCAGGGTTTCGATAGTGAACCACTACCACTCCACAAGGATGAAAAGCATTATGGTAAATCACGCCCTTTGGGGAAAAGTTCTTCTGATGATCGCAGCAGCATCAGAAGTATTGCTACATCGCAATAGCTAAAATCCAGTAAGAGATCCAAGCCGTTCTGTCTCTCACGTTTCCATGTACATAATTAGTCCAGCATAGTGGAGCACAGCAAAACTGGCAAATTCTTGAGACCTTTTCCGATGAAGACCAATTTGCCTTCTTGCCCAGTGATGTCCTTATATTCCACCATTTCATAAATCTCGCGCACCCCTTGCAAGATCCAAGACCGACCCTGTTGGTCATGAATACGTCCCTTCATTCTCAGTATCTCTATTCCTTCGTTGTGAGAATCCCATAACAGACTCTGTATGGATTTCTCGAAATGTTTTATTCTTTCGGGCCGTAGCGCCGGTACCGGAATAGTCATGGTAGAGATCTCGAGATCGTGGTGTGACGAGCTGGTTGTATGGGAAACGTCCACTGACTTTGCATCATAAGCATGCAGATCGAGAATCATGTCCAGATCGACTTTTGAAAACGTGGTTTCTGCAAGTCTAGCCAAGGAATTGATTCCGCACACGATGGATTTGACTGTACTACAGACGTCGGTGCCAACTCTGTCCATTTTGTTCACGAGAATGACGTCTGCAAGGGAGATTTGTAGACGAGCAGTCTCGTCGAGACTTTTAGCAAGATTTTCGGCATCTACAAGAGTCACAACACCGTCCAAGTAAATTGAACCACTCAGTCCTTCATCGAGCCAAAACATGTTGACAATAGGCGCAGGGTCAGCGAGTCCAGTGGTCTCCAGTAGAATGTAGTCGAATTTGCCTTTATGCGACATGAGGTTCTCGATTGCTGTGACTGCATTATTTTTCAATGTGCAACACATGCATCCATTCTTCAAATCGAGCCATTCTTCACACAAATCACTCTCAGAACTTACAGAAAGGCTGCGTTCGATGTCGGATGAGTCTCCGAATTCGTTCAAGATAACCGCGATCCGTTTTCCGTGGTTGGAGGTCAGTATGTGATTCAGCAGTGTTGATTTGCCAGAGCCCAGGAAGCCAGTGACGATCGTGATGGGTACCTTTGAGAATTCAGTCTGCTCACCAGTACTATCTGCTCCAAGGGACGTCTCAATTGTATCTTTTAGTGACGAGGTATCACGAGGATGACGTGAAAGTTGTTCTACATTTTCTACGAGATCAGGTATGTCTTCATCGTCACTCATTGCTTTTGGATGTTGCAAAAAATAGTTGGTAAAGTCGTTGAACAATTTTGGGCTTTGGCTGCCCGAGTCTTTAAAGTGTGGCGTTTACAACATGTTGAATATTTTCTGAAAAACTTGGTCAACACAAACTTTATCGCTTGTCATGTCTCGCTTTCAGGCTGGCGATGCCAAGGTTACAGATCCGCGATTCGCCTCCGTGCACAATGATCCGCGATTTGTGCGCCCACGCAAGCGAGATCGCAAGGTTACTATTGACAAGCGTTTCAGTAAAATGCTCAGTGACAAGGACTTTGCCACGACTGCCAGTGTCGACAAGTACGGACGAAAGGTGGATAGCAAGAAAGGCAGGGATGAGATCAATAATCTATATGAGATGGAAGAGAGCGACGCCAGCGAAGCCAGCTCCAGTGTTTTGAATAAGCCCGGTACAGCTTCGAAAGTCCAGGACTTTGCAGCGTTCGACAACGACGAGGAAGAATCAGATGCGGATGATGTGGAGACTGCGAAATACGACCCTGCTCGTGGAGAGGGCAATATTTCGTCCTCTGACGACGAGGACGATTTGCCTGCTGACGCACCGATAGATGGCCGGGACCTGATTGATCCTGACCCGGATCGTGAAAACATACCTCAAGGAGACGTCACGTCTCGTTTTGCAATCGTCAATCTCGATTGGGACCAGCTAAATGCAGAAGACTTGTTTGTTACGCTAAACTCATTCAAACCTGCACTCGGATCTATCAAAAATGTCTCCATCTATCCTTCCGAATTCGGCAAAGAGCGCATGGCTCTCGAAGACACAGATGGGCCGCCCAAGGACATATTTGGTGCTGCGCAACAAGAAGATGAAGATGATGATCGTCCCATCAATGCAAAGACGATCATCAAAGAGTCAACGGGAGAGGACTACAATGAGTCAAAGTTACGAGAGTACCAACTCAAAAGGTTGCGCTACTACTTTGCAATAGCCGAGTGCGATAGTCCTGCGACTGCGAAACACATCTACGACAATTGTGACGGTGCGGAACTTGAGGCATCCGCAAATTTCTTCGATCTACGGTTCGTCCCAGATGGCGAGGAATTCTTGGATGAGCCACGAGAGGTATGTAATGCATTACCCGATCAATATGAGCCCACGTCATTCGTTACGGACGCGTTACAGCACTCCAACGTCAAATTGACATGGGACAATGACGACCCCAAAAAGGCACAATTTGCTAAAAAGGCGTTCTCCAAAGCTGAGATTGATGACATGGAACTGAAGGCATATTTAGCCTCATCGGACTCAGAGGATGGCGAGGATGCAGCCACATTGAAGTCGAAATGGAAGTCTTTGCTAAAAGCTGGAGAGGAAGAGAGTGATGAAGAAGACAGACCGCAAGGCGACATGGAAATTACCTTCTCCGCTGGATTGTCTGGAGGAGTTGCCAAAAAAGAAGATGAAGTGGATCCTGAGAATGAGACCACTATTGAAAAGTACCGACGCAAGGACATGGAGAAGAAGCAGCGAAAACGAGAGAATAAGGGTATTGTGAGCGCTACAGATGAAAAGCCGGATCTTGGCTTCGATGACCCTTTCTTTGCAGATGCTCCCTCAAAAGCTGTCAAGAAGAAGGAAGTCAAAACTCTGAAAGAGAAAGAAATGGAAGCCAGGGAGAAGGCTGAGTTGGATCTCTTGGTAATGGACGACAAGGACGGTGATGGACGAAATCACTTTGATATGAAGAACATTATTCGAGCGGAAAAACAAGCTGGAAAGAAACGACACCGCAAGTCGAAGAAGGAAGAACCACGAGAAGGTTTACAGGATGATTTCGATCTTGACACAAAGGATCCACGATTCGCTGCTGTCTTTGACAATCAGAATCATCATTTCGCTCTTGACCCAAGTAATTCACAGTTCAAAAAGACGAAAGCGATGCTCAAAGTGCTTGAAACACGCAGAAATCAAGCTGTCCATAGTGAAGGACTGCAAGAGGCGAGCAAGAGTCAGTCTGAAAAAACGAAAAAGAAGAGAAAAGTGGATGGCGATATAGACGAACTGGTGAAGAGTGTCAAGGCAAAGTCTAAGCGGGCTGCTTGAGACGCTTAGAGTCACTTGTCTCTGAGTAATGTTGCATTGTACATGTTCCAACACTTCCTGCAAATCTTCTTCTCGGAGCAAATGCCTACCATTATTTCCGCTTCCACGTGACTCCACTACGCCATGACGTGCCCGTTAATGCGTACGACAGTGTTGTACAGAATTCCTCTTCAGGCGATTATCTGATCAAAGCATTGTACTTTCTCGCTTCCGACCTGCGTCACACGGTAAGCAATGTTTGGGTCACGCAAAAGATTGTTGCCGGAACAATGTCGTCATGTAATGCGATACAACATTATACGCTCTCGCGCTTATGCGACTGAAAGTCTACCGACCAAGAAACGTGGTATTGCATACAGAGCTGTATTGGGCACTGTCAAAGCAGTCGGAATCACGACCATCGGATTTGGCGCACTCGTGGTTGGATTATTTGCTTACGATTCCATGACCTATAAAGAGTCAAAGTTTGCTGATGTGTCAGTCAACCCGCTTGCACTTGAACCCGAACGCGGTGGCCCCAAGAACCTGCCGATTGCGCGACAATTGATTGACGAGCAAGACAACAACATGAGTCAAGCGAATTCCGAAAAACCAAAGCTCGTTATCCTTGGAAGTGGATGGGGATCAGTGGCTCTCATCGGAAAGCTCAATCCAGATAATTATAACGTGACTCTCATTTCACCGTCCAATTACTTCCTCTTCACGCCACTCTTGCCCTCTGCATGCGTAGGCACCGTCGAGCTCAGATCAATCGTTGAACCAATTAGAAAGATTATCAATCGTGTCAGAGGCCACTACTTGCAGGCTTCCGTGGAATCAGTCGATGTGTCAAACAAGCTTGTCGAGGTGGTTGATCATGATGCGAATGGAGAGGAGCGCAGATTCTATGTGCCGTACGATAAATTGGTCGTTGCAGTCGGGGCAGCGCAAAACACGCACGGTGTAGATGGTATCGAACACTGTCACTTCCTCAAGACCGTGCAGGACTGTCTCGGGATCCGGAGGAAAGTGATGGACAATTTCGAGACTGCTGTACTACCGACCACGACGGATGAAGAGCGCAAGCGTTTATTGTCCTTTGTGGTTTGTGGTGGTGGTCCAACTGGTGTAGAATTTGCCGCTGAGTTGTGGGATATGATCAATGAGGATTTGTGTGATTACTTCCCGCATATTCTCAGAAATGAAGTTTCCGTCCACGTCATCCAGTCGAGAGACCACATTTTAAACGCTTATGACAAGACGATCAGTGAATACGCGGAGCAAAAGTTCTCCAAAGAGTCAGTCGATGTACAAATCAATGCGCGTGTACAGAAAGTAGAGCAAGACAAGGTTGTGTATAGTCAAAAAATTGATGGCAAGACGGTCACCAAGGAAGTTCCATATGGTTTATGTCTATGGTCTACAGGAGTCGCTCTATCTCCTCTGGTGCAGAAGATGTGTGCGGATATAGAGGTACAAAAGAACCGACACGCTATCGAGACGGACTCTCATTTGCGAGTGATTGGCACACCACTGGGTGATATTTACGCCATTGGCGACTGCAGTACCGTGCAAAACAACACTGCCGCACATATTACTGACTTTGTGGAGGAAGAACAGCGACGATTGTGTGAGGAAAAGAGGGAAGAGGATGTGAGCATCACTTATGATCAATTAACCAAGATTGCCGCTCGAATTCGCAAGTCTTTCCCGCAAACATCCGATCACCTCAAGAAACTCGACGCGCTCTTTGAAAAGTTTGATGTCGACAAGGATGGGTCTCTTAGTATGACTGAATTACACGATATGCTCACATCAATCGACAAAAAACTCACTTCTCTTCCGGCCACGGCACAACGCGCTCATCAGCAGGGCAACTACCTCGCCAACAAGTTCAATTCTCTCGCACGCGCACAAGAAGGACTTGAATTGAATGATATTCGTGATGGCGATATTGATGCTGCCGTGTTTAAAGCATTCAGGTACAATCACCTCGGATCACTGGCGTACTTGGGCAACTCGGCAGTTGGTGATTTGCCTGGTGGATACACCTTTTCCGGTGGATTGATTGCAATGTACATGTGGCGATCAGTCTACTGGAGCGAACAAGTCTCTTTACGCGCTCGTCTCTTACTTGCCGTGGACTGGGTCAAGCGGGGCGTCTTTGGCAGAGACTTGTCGCGCTTCTAAGACCTTTTTGTCACGGGAGAGACGGAAAATTTTACATTATGGTTGTTTGCGTGCGGGACAAGAAGAGAATTGGCAAAGTGATTTTCTGCCAAACGCCTAAAGCTAAAACAGAAAAAGTAATAAATCATGTCCTTTTGCCTTGCCCCGAAATATTACATGGAGAAAAAAATTAAAGACCATTATCGGAGAGAAAGTAGTGGTGCGGCCCCATGGCAAGAAGCGCAGATCGGACTCTCCGAAAGACTCACGTGGCAAGACATCTCGATTTTGATGTGTCTTTTGCGGCGGAGCAGCCACTCGAAGCAAATATTCCGGTACGCCGTTCCGCGTAGGTACGCCTTTACCTGTCGACTTGTGGAGAAATGAAGAAAAGCGTGTGTTGTTGGAGGAGGAGGAGAATGTCTTTTTGCAGACAATCAATCCATCATTTCCGACAGACTCATGCTTGTTCGCTTAGATGCCTTGGATGTGTCGCGAGTGCGGGAGGTCGGAATTCTGGGAGATTGTGTCGTTGTGCCGTCCCGAGATGTTGGCGCATCTTCTCCATTGACGGACATATTTTGTAAAGGTGGCAAAACATTAAGACCCAATCCCGTATGTGCTGGCGGTGGCCGAAGACCTGTGGTAGTCGCCATTGCCACTGCAACCCGTGTTGGAGTCGTGTACCCACGTGGTACAGATCGTGGTAGACCGCTCGAGGTTGTGCCTGGACCGAGCACTTGCCAAGGAGGAAATGTCGGGGAGACTTGTGACGCAGAGGTACCGGAATGTCGCAGAGGAAATTCTGGTGACTCGCTCAAATGGGCAGCAGAATCGTAGATCCTTGAAGTGGAGACACTCGCTGTGCCTAGCGGTGTTGGCGGTGTTGACATATATTCTTGTCGTTGTATGCTGACTATCGCATAGGCAAATCTATCGTTTGATCGTGATCCCAACACCACCACCATACGTGACACGATCGGTCTATTGAGTGCATCCACAAACACTAGGCCCAATAAATGTTCGCCAGCACCAGGGAAGGGATGCACCAGATCTGAATTGGCGTAGGGCAAGAGATCACTCACCAGACTTTGCCGATTTGCTTGAGCTTGAAAGAGTAATCTGTTTATGCGTATATCGTCTTGTAGCGCTTGCACTAAACCCGACATGCGCCCTCGATCTTCGATGTGAACCAAGTCCGCTAGACTACGACCTTCAATCACAGCCGGAGGGGCATGGAAAAAGCCTTGGGCATCTTGCATGGCTCGTACAATCGTGAGATCGGTTCCAACGAGCAAAGTGGTGGAAGAAGCTCGATACACTTCAGGCACAGCAGCTTGAGCCATAGGTCTAAAGGTACTCCTATTCGGTGTAGGCGGTGACGTCTCCGTAAGCATACTCAGTTGTCGAAGATGGCCGGCCGGCATAACTGGAGAACTGGCATATCTCGCCTGATGGTGCTGTTGTGCGTGTTGTGGATATTGTTGCGACCACGACGCCGAGGAAGAGAGATTTGGAGTCTCTCTATACGGCGAATTGATAGAGCCGGTCCGTGTGTGAAATGGTCTTTGCCTGACCAAGACGGGACTACCTGGATATTTCGATTTTGTCGGGGAAACTGAGTCCGTAGGCACTTTAGTTGACTGTTGCGGTTGCTGCTGCTGCTGCTGCTGCTGCTGCATATCTCTCAGGCGCGGACGTCCTCGTCGCTTGTGAGGCACATCAGCGCAAGTAGAACTGCGGCCCATTTGTACACATCTTCGACATGGCCTAGACACTATAATGATCAGCTGGATGTAGCATTGAAACTTCTCTGCCGCATAAACTCGATCGCAAATAGCAAAAGGGACATTGCTGTCGAGGGGACGACAGAGCAGCCTCACATAGCATGGTGGCGACCATGTCGCCTTTCGGTTGCGATGGCATTCAGGCAATGAAAAGTACTTTTCACCGCATAGGCACACACTGTTGGTGCTGCTGCGACAGAGAAGTAGGGAAGAGAAGCGCTTACCATCACAAGCAAGATGTGCTTTTTTACAGTTCAGACATGCAAAGCCAACGGCGACCTTGTCCCTGCGTCGTGTGTTTGTCCCTCTGGAGGATTCCGTCATAGACTGGCTTCGCACCAATTGTGCATCGTTTTCTTGCGGTTCGGAAGGATTTGTATCAGAGTGATCACCGGACATATTGCTATCGTCCATAAAAGTTTTTGAAAAGCGTGGAGACTGTTGTACCAAATGTTCTTCGTGGTCCTGGTGAGTGTGAGAACTGCCCGCGCTCGTTGAGCAGACGGACTCTATTGAAGGCCGACGTTCGCTCGTGTTTGACTGGGTTTCAGCTTGAGTGTCGTAGATAGATGCACCACGATGAACATTCATCTTGTGAGACACTGTAGTCGCGATCCCGTCCAAGGATCTCCCGGGGCCGCGCAATCACGCAAAAGAATCTGCAGCTCAAAGATCGATCACTGTGTGTATGTTTCCGAGCACGCGAGCCTCTACTTGAAGGGACACACCCAAGCTAGCATATCACCCTCAACAACAAGGGGAGCTGGCTACCGTTATCACAGACTCGCAGAGAAAACCCAGAGCGTCGGTAACGGATCGCAGGCTCGACGGCAGAATGGAGATGGATGGAACGAGAGAGAGAGAGAGAGAGAGAGAGAGGGAGAGAGAGGGCCAGACATGGAGGATGGAAGGCGAAAGAGAGTCTGTGGTAATGTGTCACGGCTTGTTGAAGGCGTTCCATTTCACGATGAACCTGTTCGTTCAGGCTCTTTTCGCCGCCCGAGCTTCCAAGCTTAACACAACATGCGGCGTTTTTCAGAGATCGTCAGCCCAGTCTGACCGTTCGGCGAGGCCAAGCCACACCGCCACACATTTAAGCCGCTCGCCAAAGACAAAACAAGACGTCTGACTTGCTGCTTCCCCTTCTCAAGACTCCTTCTCTTTTTCTGTCGCTGCTGCTGGTAGGTCGCCAAGGTAGGTCAGTCAGTCAGTCAGTAGGGAGCAGTGATGCTTCCTAGCTCATGTAAGTCATCTGCCTCCAGGCTCTTCTTGTGCACCTGAGCCATGAATCAGTGTTTCACCATGACTATGACCCATACCAATCACACGCGATATCCTTGCGCTCCCATGTTTCACAACCTTATCCGATTTCATCTCTGTGCGGGCCACAACTTGCACGGCATAGGGGTTGTCTGTCTCTTCTTACCACTGTGTCCACACAACTACCGATGCAATCCATTCAAGAGTTCGGAAGCAAAAAGGAACTTTTCCCTTGTCAAGTGGCACAAAACATAAACTTGTGTGGCGTAATGATGGGCAAGCTTCGCCATGAACCTCACTTCTGGACCTTTTGAATACTTTGCGATTTAAGGATTTTGCTTCTGGAATGCAGAGATGCTCAGTCAATCTTGTAAAAGAGCACTCTTGTTTCCAAACTTTTGACTTTAGAATTTTGTCAAATAGAGAAAAGGCAGCAACAAGGGCATCAGATTCCGAATTCCGATGCTTCGTGTGTGTCATTCCTGCTGAAAATCACCAAAAGCAAGAGTCTTGACTGACTCGCCTTGAGAGTCTGTCATGGACAACAAGAAATGTATGCAGCTAGAGACATCCGAAACAAATGTCCGCTGTGGCAAATCCCGGAGCTTAATTATTTGGTTTGCCTCAGATACTCTGGTGCCTTGAACACGTCAAATGAGGAGATTACAGAAAGCCTGATCTATTCTTCAGGACAAGAATAGAACTTGCTGTGTCCTTTGACACAAATTTCCTTCTCGAGTCCAAGACGTCATGGCTGTCTTGGACATGCAAGATAGCTTGCTAGCAAGCAAGAATACTCATTCTTTATAGCAAAATAAGTCCATGCATAGAAAGAGAACAGAAGCAAAAATACTGCGATTGAGCCACTTCTACGCTTCTACCGGTGTCAAGAGAGGATGTCGTTCTATACCCGGGGCGCGGGAAAAGTTGGTTTCAGCCCAAACTTTTGCCACTCGGCATTCCGAGCAAGATTATGCGGTTTTCACATTAGCGAATATGTCTGCGCCACGATGACTCACATCCTAGCTTGGCAAAGTTATCGGTCATTGGCTAGTGACGAGAAACCATGACGAAGAACACGCAGACCATGTTGCCAAAATTTACCTATCCCAATCTACTACTATGATCTTGTACGTTCCTAAAAGCCACATGCCACGCCAACACACCGTCATGACCACACAAAGCACCTCCTCCACACAATCCCACCCTTACAGCTGCGACGGTAAGAGAGACAGAGATTCTGGCGCATCTCCCCAAACTTCCGCAAGCACTTCTGACATGTTCTTCACAAACACAAGACGCAAGTCTTCCTTCACATCTGCCGGCAGGTCCTGCTGGTCTTTGCGATTGCGGAAAGGCAGCAGGATAGTCTTGATTCCAGCACGATGTGCCCCAAGTACCTTCTCCTTGACGCCACCAATAGGCAGCACTTGACCTCGCAAAGTGACCTCACCCGTCATTGCAATATGTGGTGGAATGACCCGCTTGGTAAACAGAGAAACAAGAGCCAACGTAAGTGCAACACCTGCGCTTGGTCCATCCTTGGGGGTTGACCCCGCTGGGGCATGTATATGGATATGCCTGTCACTCATAATGTCGTCCTGTGGTCTGGTGGAAATTCCCAGCTTGAATGCGTTGGCTCGAACCCAAGAGAGAGCTATGTGAGCGGATTCTTTGATGACATCTCCCAAGCTCCCAGTCAACTGCAGCTGACCCTTGCCGGGCATCTCAATAGCCTCAAAGAACAAAAGACCGCCATTGCCGGATCCCATGTAGGCTAGTCCAGTCACAACACCAGGCTTGACTTCCGTTTCCGCCAATTCAGCTTCGAATTTCTGAAGACCCAGAATCTCTTCAAGGTCGGCATCAGAGACTGTAGGGTTGTACTTGCCACCACCATCTTTGGATTCTGCGTACTGGACGGCTTTTGCTCGACAGACCGCTCCGATTTCCCGTTCTAGATTACGTACACCGGCCTCGCGAGTATAATCTGTAGCAATCTTCAGGATAATTTCATCAGTCAACCGTGCTTGTTCAGGCGTGAGACCATTGATCTGTGCTTGTTTCGGAAGCAAATGACGCTCAGCGATTGCCTTCTTTTCGAGAAACGTATAGCCAGGTAAACTGATGGTTTCCATTCTGTCTAAAAGTGGTGGCGGAATTGTTTCAAGACTATTTGCGGTGGCGATAAACAGTACTTTGCTGAGATCCACGGGTATGTTCACGTAGTGATCCTTGAATGAGTGGTTTTGTTCAGGATCCAAGACCTCTAGCATAGCAGCGCTAGGATCTCCGTGATGCGAATTGGAAGACATCTTGTCGATTTCATCTAGGAGAATGACGGGATCGCAGCAGCCTACTTGCTTCAGTGCTTGAACTATGAGACCCGGCATCGCTCCCACATAAGTTCTTCGATGGCCACGAATCTCAGCTTCATCGCGCACGCCACCTAGTGAGATGCGGTGAAACTTGCGACCAAGAGCTTTCGCAAGAGATTTCGCAATCGACGTCTTTCCCGTTCCAGGGGGACCTTGAAGCAGTAGGATTGGAGCCCTGATAGTCGACATGGATATGATCAAATGAGCCAATCGTGGTGAGCGAATGCCTTTGTAATGGACGGATCTGGGCGTTCGAAGCGGAGAATGTGAGCCCCGCTTTACAGAAATAGCGGAGGCACAAAGGAATCTACGAGAATAATGTTGCCCATAGTACCGTGTAGAGCATGTCACAAATGGGTGGTTCCCTCTGGCTAGTCCCTGATCCCACATCCTCATGTAGCGCTCTTCTCAGTGCCAAAGTGAAGGAACTGGCAAGTAATGCTGATTGGGGTACTGGAGTTTCGTCACCCTTTAGTCCTCACATGACAATCACATCTTCCATCACAGACTATTTCCTCTCGTCTTCCAAGAAAGTCGACTTTCCAGGATATTCTTTCGTTCACCTGGACGAGATCAAGTTATCACAGCCAGTACTCAAATTTAAGGAGGTTGTTTTTGGTGATTTGTTCTTGTAAGCAACAGAATCATGTAAATTTAAGTTTATTACTAATTGCTACAGCAAGCGAATCTTCATTAGGCTAGAAAAGACTGAATCACTCCTCGCATTGGTGAGCACTCTACGGTCGCAATTCGTTGGGGAATCGCAGGATTCTCTTGAAGAATTTATGGCTGCTTTCGATCCGCATATTAGCCTCGCATACGGAGAAGGATTTTCCACAAGCGGCACAGATGACACCAAGCTCAAAGACTCTCTGAACACGTTTGCGCAAGAATTGAATCTCACTGCATTTCAGTTCATAGTGCTTATGGATACGCGATCCCATGAAACAAGAAAGCAGCAGGATGTTGTGAACGATTGGAAAGCTTGTCCAATCAGATTGGCGCTGTAGAGTGTCGCACAAGATGTGCTAGACTCTAAACTGATATATCGGTGGCAATATTTCCGGAGGTTGGTCTTTTTCTTCATGCTGCAAGTCACAAGCGTCCACCATAGATATACAGTACTCCAACCGCTGGATCGAGTCCACAATGTCTCCCTTGAGAGCACTTGCACCTTGAGATTCTTGTGCATGTACCTGACCAATTAGCGCTGTATACTTCTTGCAATGCTAGATCAACATACCTGCAATTGTGTGTTGCGTCCCAACTGCGATTTCATCGTAGCTGCTCGGGTCACAGCAGAATGAATGAGGGCCTCATTCTCAGCCGGTCTGATTAGCATTCTCAGAATGTCGAAGCACAGAATGTTGGCGTGAGACAGCGTCGTTGTCAATTCCTTCAATGGAACAGAAACGCTTCTGCTACGGCGCGGCAATGCACGCTGTAGACTTGGTCTGAAACAGTCTGCAAGTCGATTTGGCGGTATTTCTCCTGATTCTCGGAATGTCCGAGCTCTTTCATCAAGCTCCGCCCAGGCTACGATATACTTTCTTTGGAGTTCGTAAAAAGGCAATAAATGCTCCCTCAAGGCGTGATTGCAGGAAGTGACCAAGTCTAGCCAATGCTGAATTCTCCTTGCCAGAAACAATTGTTGTGGTCCCACCATGTCCACAGAGGTGCAAGCGCGTAAATGATATTCCAGCAAACTAAACAATTTACGGTTCCTGGCACAGTGTATCAAAAAATGCTCATTTTCGAGACTTTTGAAAATTTGTATCGTGAGTCGTTCTCGAACTACATGATCTGGATCAGACCATCGCGGTTCTAAATGTTGTCGCAAGAGATCAATCAGTAAATCAACTTCTGGACCAGCAGCAAATTCTGCCAAGCGCGACAATGAGCGGCGTCTGTCGGCCCCATTGAAAATGAAGGCACTGATTGCAGCTTGAATGTCTGTACTCGGACCTCCATGTAATTTCTCTCGACACATATCCCAAATGCCAAAGCAGCTCATGGTTATTTCCTCAAATGTAGATAAAGATCAGACTCGAGCAATTCATGAAGTCTTATTTACATTGAGTCTTTTGCTTGTGACATGTATCATCAGGAGCGAACACATATCGCAAGATCTGAAGCACTTCATCACCACAAACCAATGAAGTTTTAAGCTTCATTGCTGAGACGTCACTTCTGATCTGTTACACAATGAATTTTAGAAATCAGATTTCGATCATGGCCCCGAGCACAAGCTTGAAACACTTTAGACACATACCAATGGCTGCTATCGTGTTTCGTTCCCTTGCCCGTCAAGTGCGGTCGGACGGACGGTCTTTTGATGCTTGAGGCAAGCGCTCTGACAAAGCGTACTCAATACCATGTGAATGGTGCGGGAGATTGAGGTACGGACATTTGCATGGTATATACTCTATTGTGATTTCATGTTGATGGAGATCTCAACCAAGGTAGTCGATATCTCCTCAGAATCATGGTCATCAAACATTTTCCACTAAGAAAGACGCAGAAATCTCAGCTTAGTCGCGTATCCTTGTCTGATTTTGCCGTAACGTCTTCCATCACGTCAAGGTGCTTGTATGGAGGGGTTTATTCACCGCTCTAGAGCCTGTAGAGCTGTCAACTGAGCTTCTAGTGCTTCAATTCTAGCATTCGTTGCCCTTGTCCAAAAGTGATCTTCTATGACCCGGGTGCGTTCCAATCGCTTTTGAAGGATTTGAGCAATGTCGTCGCTGATCGGAGCCCTAGAAGCATGTAGACATAGTGGTGAATTACTGACTGGTCCTAAGCCTGGCTCCACGCGTCTACCATACCGCTGGGATTCTATCATTTTCTGGTGCACAAAATACGCAATACCATGTGAATCGTCCATGAGATTGAGGTATGGACATTTGCATGGTATACACTCTATTATGATTCCATGTTCATTGGAGATCCTAACCAAGGTGGCCGAGATCTCCTCAAAATGATGGTCATGAAGCACTTTCCGTGAACAAAGACGCAGGAACCTCAGCTTGGCCGCGTATCCTTGTCTGATATTCCTTACAACGTCTTGCATCACTTCTAGGTGGCTGAGCATAAGCCACAGTCCAAGAGACACTATATTCGGACAACTCTTCAGAACGGTCTGGATCGTTGCAGGACTGCTCCAACGACCCAGATCAACTTCCTTCACAAATTCGGGAATGACTTTGTACCGCCTGAAGAAGTCGATCTCCTTGTTAGCTACGAGAATAGCCTGGTGATGGCTGACAAAATTGTTGCTGTTTCCGAGGTAGTCGAAAAGTTGCAAAGATCTCCAAGTTCTCGGATTCTTCAAGATGTAGTTGCGACTTATCCTTGATACGCCACTCAGAGCCAACAGATCACGGGTTTCGAGGTGATTGCACAAAGAGCTATAGATTGTGTAGATCTGGAGCAGATGCAAGAATTTCGGTGAGACGGCTTCACTCGTGGTGCCT
>DF820139.1:0-79705 GCA_000836195.1 Taphrina populina JCM 22190
TACGGAATGCCTATACGGAGAATTGTCGGAAATGCGAGGATCAAGAGGGAGTGGAGCCTTTTCGTGAATTCGATTGGACACTTTTCTTGAGGATTGAGCTCCAACATCGATGTGAGCTCCAACGGCGCCGTGACAGTACACACTCTGCCTCCCCAAAAAATTCCTTTCCTCTGCACTGACTTCGTTCCTCACTTACCTGGCCGCGCATTTTTCGAGCTCAAGCATTCGAAGATGCCTTCGTCTTTCTTCGTCATTGCACAGCGACTGGAGGAGACGCTGGATCAGCTCTTATGGGTTGTTCTAGGTCTAATTTTTGGTTTTCACATTTCATCATTGAAACCTTTTTCATGAATGCAAAGTTTTCTATCCTACTTTGCATTCACGAAAAAAGTTTTAATGGCTGATGACTCCTACTGCTCGCTACCTTTTCAGCACTATCTACGCTTTGTGGTTCTTTTCTCTCTTTCGAAAACTCGATGTTCCTCACATGTGTTTCCAGCTGATTCTAGGCAGACATCTGGCTGGCTTAGTGGTTTTCTCTACGGCGTAATAAATTAGATGGAAAGTATTAATAAATGGAAAATCGTCGTGCAGGCTCATCGAGGTGGGCAATGTTGTCAGGAACGGGTCGAGGTACTCAAATAGTGGAGAACTCGGTCGAGTGGTTCGACTTCAAGCGCCTGGTTCAGATATGTCCGAGCATTCTCGCAATAAGCACGCCTATCTGCTAATTCTCGGTCGATGTCATCTTCAAGTGCTTTGAGAGTCAAAGTCTCCTGCTAGAAAGTCATGCTGGTGATAGACATGTGTAGGATGTCTAGACCAGAGTCGTCAAGGCAATAATGTCTCCGAAATTATCACCAGATTCGTCGCTGTTGCCTCCGACAGAGGCCGAATATTGACATTGATGTGATGCTTCAATGCGCAGCTTGCGTATCCTACGACGCCCATAAGGTTTGAGCCGGCGAGTCATGTCAATGTTCTGAGGAATATCTCACCGTTGACTCTCTTCTCCTCATGTTCCCATTGTTCTTTGCTGAGACGAACATTTCTATTGCGTTCGAGATATCAGCTTCAACGAGCCTGGCTATATTTCCTTTTCGGGACGCGAATAGACTGAGAAAATATCGCGTGCAGAACAATTCTCGGCGGGTAGAGGACAAAATGCTGCATTAAAACCAATAGAAATTAGATGAATAAGCACGAGGAACACGGTAGATCAAGAGCTCTTTTTCCTTTTGACTTTCTGCTGCACCATCTTTGAAGAATCGTTGGAGTAGATAAATAAAATAGAAGGAACTTCAAGTTATGAAAACATTCCCATAACAAATTAGACAAAGAAACAATCTGGCCAAAAGTAGAAGAACCCATACTAAACCCATAACAGTTGATCCTGCGTCTCCTTCAGGCGCCGGATCATGATGATTATTCTAATCATTCTCCAACTTGTTCCAACTTCTTTGAATTTACAGTAGAACGGACTGTGACTGGTAAGGTTGATACGATAAATTGACGTAAAGAATGACCCATAGTGATCTCCACAACATGTACAACCAAACATTGCACAAAATCTCGCGGGACACAGTGGCAAAATATCGCTGAAAAATCAAGAAGTAGAGTCATATATACTGTATAGTTAAACATGAAAGTAAGAGTGACGGCGATAAAAGTGTAAGCCAGCTGCGCTGCGCTGCGAAAACATCATTCATCTAGAAAGACATGCGCCAACACGAGAGACTCATTGTGTCCAACGACGGGTAGAGCAGTCTCCTGGCTTTGTAAAGCCCACCAATCATGTCCTGCAAGTCGAGTCTTGTCGGGAGGTGGCAACTCCAGATCCAAGGAAACGCTCTCTTGTTGGTATGTTTTGGCAAGGACGAATCTTCCGTCGTCATATTGCAGAGTAGGCGGACACAACAAGACGAGTTTATTCTTTAGAATATACTCTTGCCACAGTGCAGCGATATCGTCCCCATGGGATTTCGACTCTTGTATTTGTGCATGGAATGCAATGTAATGGTTCGGAAACAAAAGCATGGGCGAATTCCAGTCAGCCATGTTCCTCAACGTCGAGCCCAGTGTGCCAGGGACGTCTGGGCACGGTTTTAGTGCCACGCCGTATAACTTGTCGGACCATCTATCCGTGCCAGCATAGCGATGCCTAAGTAGTGCAAACTTGAGGTATTGATAAAAGTACGGACTCAATTCAATCTGCTCTGAGAGGAATAGTCCATAGTGGTTTTGGTTCACCGGGAACCAAGAGTTTAAAAGACCGTGCAGAGACTCGGATATACGCTTGCGTAAAATGATCTTGTCACCCGGCCATTTTTGGGATAGCTTCTCAACGACATCCATCGCAGACGAACTAGCGGAAGAACTGACATCAAGGTGAATTAGTGGTTGGGCATTCACTGGATAGTGAGCGTCAAGTAGTGATTTGAGTAAGCGATCTAGCAAGCCCACCTGATGGCTAACATTGATGACAAGGTCGACCCTAGGTTTGTTCCACGCACTGAGTGACGCCGGAGCTATTTGCGCCATCCAGCCTAGATCAAGCACAGAATCATGAAGTAGCTCGATGATGCTCGCGTGTGGTCTATGAGGAGCGAGTGCTGCCAAAAACCAGTTCGGTTTCGGCGTAGCTAGAGAGTGTGTATATATGATTGCCTTTGGATTATGGTTCAGGACGATATGGTGCACTGCATTTGCTGCATAACTCGCAAACTTCTGAGTCTGCATTCTTTCATGGTCATTGGGCACTCGAGCATCATGGAACCAGACCGGCCAGGACAAGTCAATCTGATGAACCTCACAATAGTCTTCAAGACTCGCCTGGCCACCACCCAGAATGATGACATGCACGATAGCGTCATTTCTAGCCTGAGCCATTTCACTCGCTAGGAAGACCAAATTGATATCCGAATCAGTGAGACCGTTGAGGAGGAAGAAAACGTGTCCACCAGGTAGGAGAGACAGCCCTTTTGTCAAGGATAGCGAAGTGACCAGCGAGCGGGAGAACCACGTCTTTTCCACAAATAAATCTTCATCTGTATATGCAGTTAAAGAAGTGCTTTGGTCACCAGATCGGAACAAAATAAGCCAAAGTATCAGAGAAGTGAGAGCTAAACATAGGATAGACCGTCTCGTTAACCTAAATGTGTTTGGTTTGAGCCGCCAGCGACGTGGTATTGATTTATCCTTGTACACTTCATTGGTGAAGGGTAGTTGCATGCTCGCATCGGGCAATAGTGATTTATCCCAAAGAGCTTACCTTGTAGTACCTTCCATGCTTCAATTGGAGCCCAATCTGTTTGCAGAAGTGGATGGCGATATGACAATGTAGATATATATATATATATATAGAAGCGAGACCCCGCATTGCGTTAATCGCCGAAAGCTAAAAAAATTCCGCGGGAGCTCTTCTTTCTCGTACTCGAGTAACTCTTGCTTATATTATCGGTACAGCCTCTACCTTGTGTGCTGCACAAACGAGCGAGTCTTCTTCTCGTTGACAGAGATATGGCTATAGAGTTCCCACCGAACTGATCTTCCTCTCATATTAGCTGAGCACAAATCATGCATACACATGTAAATTTCTTGCTTGGCAGTCATGATTCGGCGTGCATAGCTTAGTACTCTGCGAAACGTAGTAACGTGCTGCTCGATCAGATGGAGGATCATTGCACAAATTTGACCTGTACTGCTTTGCAGCTCTAGATTTACAAGGAACATTTTCTCTTTGTGTTGGAATGATGCTACTCGATTCTCCATCTCGGCCTGCTTTATAGCATTCAATTACCTATCTGTCAAAGTGTGCCTGTATCTCACAAATGCGAGATTATATCTCGCTATGCCTACCAAGAACGAGTGACGGTCTACACGTTGCAGTGAGCAGATCAAGAGCAGGTGTCGTTGGAGCAGTGCATCAATAAATCATATGTTAAATGACAGCTCAAAAAATATGGCTTGAGTCTGCATGTGAGTCTTAATTCAACATATAAGAAATCGCAAAGTTCGAATGGTACGGTACTCAGGACCACCACATGACCTCATCATTGAGCGAAGGCTTTTGAGATGTTAGCGCACGTTCAGCCTTGCAAGAGGAATAATTACCTGGACTTGGGCGTAGTGTCTAATTTCCGAGTCACCTGAAACTGTACCTGGTTCTTGCTCTCGATCAGCCATGGAGTAGGTGTCAGATTGAGTACGGCTTGAGCTATTATAATGATGTCGCTCAAGAGCTGCAATCTGATCCGCATATCGGATAGCTGGGACGATTGAGATGGAACGCGAGCACCGAGTGTACATATCTGGTCACTATTAGTAAAGCTGCATCATGCAGCAGAGGAAACTCACAGCAAAGATTATATGTCAGTTCCTGCAGTTCGTCGGCGCCAATTTTATTTTCATCAACCAGAACTCTATAGTGTGTCGGTCTCGACGTGCCCTGTAAGCCGGCGTGCGACAGAATGTAGTAGTCATATTCAGTAGGATGTACTATTCCCGTGTCGACAACGAAGCCTGCAGACAAGTTGCCGCTACGGTCTGCACTTGCGGGTGAAGCTGGAAAAAAGCGAGTATGGTGTCGCTTTTGGCACACTATATATGTGATTTTCGGTCGATAATCCTCCTCTAGAAGGATGCAAGCTTTTCGGATAGCTTTCACTTCTGTGTCGAGAGCCTGTTGAAATTGCCCCTCAGATAAACCATCTCGAAACATCAATATTCTGTCAATGTCAGCTTATGGTCAATCAGCGACTCTATATACACGCCTTTCTGGTTTCAGACCGCTCGTGACAAAGAACCTTCTTAATAAATCACGGACCATACCTGAGGGAGATCAGCTTTGGGTTGAACATCTTGCTATCGATCCCAGACCTTCCATATCGCCGATCATCTCGAGACGATTGGCTTGGGCACGACATGCAGAACTATAACGACTTGCTTTCGCATCCAAAGAGCCAGTCACAGCACAAAACGAAGGCACCGAGTTCTCGCCCTTTTCCGGATGGTTAACATCCGCACCAAAGATGATGGTTGGTGCAGACGAAATAAACCTGATACAAGCCGAATTGAGGAATACGTTCGCACCTCCTAATTTTGCGTTGAGCTTCAAGCCGACGTTACCACAATATTGTGCCAGTCCTTTCGGATTACTGAGCTTATTCACTACCAAACATTGACTAGCGCATCCCAACTCTGTATTTAATACTCTCTGCTAGACGTAAGCATGAGCCGGAACCATGGCATGTTAACTCGCCTTGATTTCAGCATACAGAGTAGACTCTTGCGCCGGAAGAATGCACACCAACATTTGTGGTTGAGCTTTCGCGTAGTTGCCTGTCTTCAGCCACGCATCACGCAGTTGGGTAGTGATGTTTGTCGAAGGATTTCCATATACTATTGGTGGCGTCTTATTTCGCATGGTCATACCAAGCTCGTTGCAAGCTCTGTTCATAGACTCTACAAAACCTCTAACCTGGATCTCGGACATCCTCCTTTCGGGAGCGAAGACTATGATTCCCCATGAGCCCAAAATTGCTGGCGTACAGAGTTTTCTGCCTAAAACAGGTAAGCTACGTGTTAACGATATACATAAAATCGTACCACGCATGTCCCAAACTCCTGGCCTTGGCACGAAGGAAGCTCCAACAGAGCTCGCATGATACTCAAGTCTAGGGGCTGGCAAGATTCGGCCCTTTACTTGAATTGGTTTGGTATCGACCTGAAGACCCCACGCCTTGAGATGAGCATTCTTCTCGAACTCAAACGCTCGCACGCCACCCTCAATTGCCCTTAGCCGATCCGCAGGTTTGATGCAAGTAGTCTTGATCATTTCAGCGACCTGCATTGGACCAAGCTTTCTAGTGTATCGCTGGCCCAAAACAAGCTCACAGACCTCCATTGGCATCTTTGCATCCTTCTGCACGATGATACATGGCATGGTCGGATACCTGAGTCTGATGTTGTAGTTTTTAAGAAAGTAATCAGCAATACTTATTTCTTGACTTGGAGCATCTGGTTTGTCTGAGTCAAGTAAGAAAGTTTCCTGGTTTGCACCAGAAGTAGTGAGGCCCTACCACAGTTAGCAAGGTAAAAAGTACATATCCGTCGGTACAAGACCTTAATTTTCACCTCCTTCGACCGTCCACGGTCTCCTCTATGCGTCGAAAACACCTTCAACCCCTTGAGGGCTTTGACAAGTGCACGATACTTCGAAGCAGGAAGGTTGCACAGGTCGCGTTCGCTATGGAGACCCAAAAGTTTTGTGCTCAGGGAGATGAGAGTTCCTCTCTCATGCATCACACTGACTGCGGTATCGACGTTCAGCAAGACCTTGCCAGTTCCAAGTCTGACAGATTGAAAAATGCCCTTATAAATCTCCAGACCGCCGGCCAACTTTGTGTAATTTTCGTGGGTAAAGAAAGACTCGCGAATCTTCAGGAAACGAGCATCGTTCGTTTCATTGAACAGAATATTCAAACACTGCAACGTGGCGATTGTGTCGTCACACTTCGCGATCTTTCCTTGGACGAAATCGCTCAAGACACGTAATTTGCTAGTGAGGTTGGTCTTGATCAAGGTGACTTGATAAGACTCTGCCGGAAATCTTGGGCCTGCCTCACGATATCTTGACTCTTAAACAACTTGAATAAACTTTAGGAGATATACTTACACGATGGTGTGCCTGACGGATGGACCAAATGGCAGAGCGAGTGGTGAATACGCTAGACTTCGTCCATCATAAACTGCCCAACAATTCTCAAGATACATCTTATCAAACATTTCCCAAATCTATACACAGTGAGTCAATTAACGTGCAAACAGGAGCAGGGGTTGCTTACGGTTCTTGCTTTACTCAAGTGCTTTGAATCGAGTTCAGGACTTATTTTCACGTCGTACTGATGGATCGTGATATCGGGAATAGCGACCCCGTAGAAGTTGGCTACAGCTGTTACTGGCTTTCCTTTCCTGCCATATCCTGGTCTAGATACAGGCGACTGTTGGACTGGAGCCAGTTGCACTGACATTGCGCTATGCTGTCGGCCGAACGTGAGGTGGGCAGGTTGAAGTGCAGAAATCTAAGACGACAACAAGAGACGGAGGCATAAAATATGGGACAGCATGCAATTTCTGAAATTGCTACATCGTTTGTGGTTGATTGGACTGCGTGTCGAGCATGCGAGAGACATTCAAGACTGCGTGTGTCGTTGGGCGGCTGGTGAGTACTCAGATCATAACCACACTACCTGCGAGATAAACATCGGCTTCAGGGTTGTTGCATGTTCATTGATATTGAGCAGCTCGGGGGTCATCGATTTGATGCGCATGACATTGAATTGTTGAATGTCGCGCACTACAGCAACCATAAACTTGCAGTCACAGGAACTTAGATAGGTCTCCTTTATCGCGATTCTCAGGAGGACGTCATGGCTACATTGACAACATGGACTTTAACGATCAAGGATCAGTGATGCCTTAAGATTCCATGTAATCTAAGGAGGCTAGTGATCTCGAATATAATTCCAGGCACGATAAGACTTGACGCGTTACCTGAACTGAGATGTCTAGGCAGTTTGGGTACAACTCGACAGGGTAGAGCCTGGCGATATTTTAATACATCGCAAGTCAGTCACTTTTGAATTGTGTAACAAGCCGGCTTGAGCGAGGAAACTCCGATATGATCACATTCATCCTACCTCGTAACCAGAATATCTTATCCTTGCTCCAAGCCTAAAAAGTGGTGGTTGTAGCTGCAAGTCTTCCCCTGATCAATGGACTCTTGTGACTTGCAGTACGGTAGCGATGTGTGACCTGATGCGAGCTGAGATGTGAGTCACAAGCAGGATCTTTCTCTGTCACAGGCTGTGATCCACCTGATGGAGCTCTTCTTGCTCTTGGTGGGAAATCTGAGCAAGCCACGATATATGAAAACCATAACTTGCGCGCTTCATATTGTGACGTGACAGCTCACCGCGGCTCATTGCACAGTGTCGACAGCCTGTGGAGAATAGAGCGTGGCTGATACTCTCAGGCATCTCCGAACCTGCGACCTGCCCTTCTTTCCGGAGACAAGCTGCCACTAGGAGTTACCCGAGCGCGAACACCGGAGCAACTCTTCCTTCAGTCATACCACTAGAGAATTCAATGGCTCCGTCGGTCATCGGGTCAGCGGTCTACTCAAATGTACCCGTTATCGAGATCACAATAAAGGATATACCCATGATGCGCAGGCGCAAGGATGACTGGATGAATGCCACACAAATTTTAAAAGTCGCTGGCTTCGATAAACCGCAACGCACTCGGATTCTCGAGCGCGAGGTTCAAAAGGGAGAGCATGAAAAGGTCCAAGGGGGGTATGGTAAGTACCAGGGCACATGGATCCCATTCTCTCGTGGCGTTGAGCTCGCGACACAATATGAAGTGGCAGATATCATGGAGCCTATTCTTTCTTACAGACAAGGCTCTGAGAGTCCTCCGCCAGCGCCTAAGCACACCACTGCTGCCTCGAAACCGGTAAAGCAGGCTGCAGCCAGAATACCACGGAAAGTCAAAGTGATACCTCGCAAGCCCAATTTGAGCAGACCGCAAGCCGTCCCGACTTCCATCACGTTATCAGAGATGTCAGATGCTAGTATAGACGACTACAAATCCGAGAGAAGCGCATCCATCGATCGCACGGACATCTCCTTACCTTCAGATGTAGACGACGCAACTCACGCTATATTCTCAGACCAGTATATCCCTGGCCAATTGCAAATATCAGGTTACAGCGAGAAGTTGTTGGAGTTCTTCACAGATCCTCGCAAATTTCCTATGCCTGAATTTCTCAAGGAACCTCCACCTGACTTTGACGCAAATGCCACAATAGACGACGAAGGCCATTCCGCACTCCACTGGGCAAGTGCGATGGGGCTGCTGGAAGTAGTCGGATATCTCAAACGCGCCGGAGCGGATATCGGATGTGGAAACCACGAATTGCAAACTCCGTTCATGAGAGTTGTGGCCTTTTGTAATAATTATGATCTAAAGACATTTCCAGAGATCGTGGAGCAACTCATGGGCAGTGCTCATATTTCTGACAGCTACGGTCGGACCGTCTTACACCATATTGCCATGTCCACTAGCGCACCGGCCAGGAGCAAGATCATGGCTGCTAGATATTATATGGATCATCTATTGCATAATCTATCCGAGACGATTAGTGGAAGTGACCTACTCCGGTTGATAGATCACAAAGATCGTAATGGTGATACTGCGTTGATCATTTCAGCAAGAAATGGAATAAAGAAAGTATGGAAAAGCTTGTTAGAATATCGTGCGAATCCAGATATCTTGAACAACGACGGGCGCTCTGCGCAGGAATACATCGATGCTCACGAAGCAAGTAAGAGACAGGTCTTACCTTCATCGTCTCCCATCAATGCAGCGGCTCTACGTCATACACCATCTTACTCTATGGGTCAAGTCGTGAAGCCACATTTGAGCGAAGCTGCGATCAGGACTACGCACAAGATCATACCAGAGATTACCGAGAAGCTTCAGATGCTGGCTAATGCATACGATGCCGAATTCAAGGAACGCGAGGACAACATCAAGGACGCTCTAGCTGCGCTTGCAAGTATGCGACAGGAGATGGCAGCTCACCGATCATACCTATCCGAGAATCCACCGACTAAGATATCTGAGCGAATTAAGATGGCGCTAGAGCAAGAATCAATCTGTCGACAAGGGCTGCTTCAGGTCGTCGAGCGATCTCAAGCACTCGCTTTAAAACAATTGTACCTCGCAGAAGAACAAAATCTGTCATTCATGGAGCACTCTGTTGAGATGGATGATACTCCTAGACTTCTACAGGAACTCGACGGCCTTCAGAATACACGAAAAGCAAAGGTGCACAAGATTGTAGATATTATGGGTGCTTCCGGTCTGGGGCCTCGCATGAATGATTACAGAAAACTAATTTCTATTGCTAGTGGTGGAGACATACCGCCGGAGGAGTGGAATGATGCAAAACTCGCTGAAATCGAGGAGACACTCATGAGCGCTGAAGAAGGACCGACCGGTGTACAAGGCTCTCATGAGGACTTTGAAATGTCTGAAGCAGTCTGATCTCCTCTGTGACTATACTAGATGTCGCCGTGTGGAAGCTTGTCATCCAGTATCCTCGTGAAATGGTTCCTGTCTCGAGGTCGTGCCAGCCAGGGTTTAGCCACATCTCTGCCACTCTGTGGCATTTGATTGGCGCAGATATGATTGGTTCTTCTTAAAGATTATCTCAAATCCGGAGGCACGGCGAATGCACAGCTCAAGCATGCAAAAGTCATAATTTGCAAGATTCGGGTGAAGAACATGTCTTGGAAGGAAAAACATCTGGACATAGTTCTTACTAGAACATTTTAAGCTCACACAGCAACAACAGGACTTGGAGAAGTGGTTTCCAAGTTATGGGTACTGCCGTTTCAACAATGTGCATAAACCCAAGCCTGAATGCTGCTACAGGAGATGGCTTATCATTCTGAGACTCCAGGCACAGCCATCAGCCATGGGATGTGATTACAACGTTCCGTTGTAGAAACAAGGACTATATCACATGATGCAGCCCTTGACCTTCACACGTGTCTGCCGTGGTCTAAGAAGGAAGCTTCTCCGTGTTGGACGTCCAATCAAGGAGACGCCTGCCAAGATGTGGCTACGAGACATGGAGAAATAGGCGTCAGGAGAATTCAGGTGTCCCAGTAACAGATGCGTCATCTCCACTTCAACAAGATCCACAGCAATTTTAAGTTGCTGAAATCAGTGCATTAACGGGTGATCCGGTGCCAGCTTATTGGTCAATAGTGTCAAAAGTGAGCGGCAAAGCGCGCCATAACGTGTGTTGCAGCCATTTTTTTCGACGGCAGGCGTTTCAGCCTTCGACAAATCTCCATCTGTATACCGGCCTGTGGCCGAGAGAGATAGGAAAACAAATACTGGTTGTGAAGTATGCCTAGTCTGTTTCCTGCTCATTCTGTTTGAGGCTCTTGCAGACTATTGTCATGCTTCTTCAGATCTCAACAAAGTTACACCAATCAAGCACACTGCTTGTTTATACAGCAAGTGACTTTGCGCCCCAGAGAGTTTAATCTTAAGCAAACCGGCTTTTTCCGATCCGTCAGTTTGGGCTGCAGCTTCGCCCAAAGTCATGGGAAAAGATCAGAGGCCTCAGACGCGGGGGGTCCCTGGTAAGATCATTGGAATCCAAGCGAAGATTCCGAAGAAACGAACGAAGAGTGGATGTCTTACGTGTCGACGTCGTAGGATTAAGTGTGGAGAGGAGAAACCAGCGTGTCGAAACTGTTCAAAGACGAAACGATTGTGCGAACCTCCAGTCATGTCTCTACCGGATGCACAGCAACACAGTGTCGAGCTGAATGATCTTGAGCCCACTGCTAGCATGCCTATATTGGTCCCTTCAGTTCCGTCGAGCAATCTACAACCAATCAATCTGGAATCATTCACAAGTGCGTACTCGATGGAGCTCTCAGATTCGCCTGCTGTAGGTTTCTCGACGCTTACTGGCACTCCTCTTGAGACGTCACTCATGATGACAAGTCTGAGTAATCCGTCAGATTGTTATAGTACCTACTCGCCCACCTCTAGTTATGCTGCTGAGCAGGTACTTGATGTAATTCCCTACTCAAATATTCCTATGCACAGTGCTGGCTCAGGCTCTGGTCACGCACTAGACAGTGTTCCAAGGAAGCTTTTGCCATACCAACATTTGTCCAATGAGCAGTGCACAAAGTACACTTTAGGTACAATGAATACTGAAAACAGGTCTCAGGCAGAGATATCGCTCGGTCCCTTGCGGCAGAGTCCACCACAACGTAATAACGCCCTGCTACCACACATCGGCCTGCCAAAGTGGCAGCAGCACTATTTACACTACTTCACACGGAACGTACACTTGAGCTTTAACCCGATTGAAGAGAGCACTTACGAGGAAGCACACATTCGTACATCCAACTTTTGGACTTTTGAAATTCCAGATATGGCTACGCGTTCCCAGGTCCTGCTACGTTCCATTCTGGCAATTGCTTTATTTCATGAAGCCCTTCAGACAGGTCAATCGCAACAACGAGCGCTTTTGGAGTACCACAAGGCTTCTAATGAGATTACACAGGCCTTGTGCGGCTCAATCTTGCTAGACCGTGACAGCATCCTGGCTTCGAGTCTCATTCTTGCATTCCTTGAGGCATCTGCAGGAGGACTTCTCGAGCGCGGTAAGCACCTGCGAAACATTCGCGATTTTGTTCGAAGCCTTATCGTTTCGCACAATTGTGCTCATCCACAAGCTCAATACCTGCATAATGCCAATCCAACGGTAATGGACCATCTCATCTGGTGCTACATCCATCAAGACTCGACGGAAGCACTGCTTACTGGCTCTCCGTTACTGTTAGACATCAAATACGTCAATCTCTGTTCTTTACGTGGTGCACCAGGATCAGTCACTCACGCATCGGATCGGCTAAAGGTCATTCTTTGCAAGGTTGCTGATTTTTCTGCCATGTGTCGAGACGGGCAATCAATTGGTCAAACGGCCGTTGTAGCATGGAATGAATTACTCGCAGTACTGAATGCTTGGCAAGCGGACTTGAAGCCCTCTTTCGCATCCACTTCAGTACCAAACACAGTCACTCCTTTCGGTGATATCCTCGTGTTTCGGCATCCATCTATCGCTACCATTCAGGTGATGGCATTGACTGCCCGTTTATTGCTGCACAAGGCTCATCCCCTCGCCAACACCTCCCCCGGTAGCGCACCTACAGTGACGCAATTGATTGAATTGGACACTGTCAAACTTTTGTCTGGACTCATGGTGGAAGCTGTGAACAATAAAGACGTCGAACACGCAACTCACGCCGTTGCGCTAGTGAATGCCGCACTGCCTGCTTCACTCGTTCACCATACGCCATGTGATGCCGTGCAACAAGAGTTTCTCGATCGTTTGGTGCTGGAAATCAGCACCTTTGCTGGATGGCACACGACAGATTGCCACGATCGCGCTTCTTTCATCAAGCCTGTCGGAAAAGTGAATCACGCGGCGACGGGAGAGTACTATACCACATCACAACCACCCAGCGATGGTGCTTGGACAAATTATACGAGTGTCCCGAGTGCTGGACTAGTCACCGGTGGGTCCAATAACATGTGCTTCTCTGATCCACGAGAGCAGCATTTGATGGGCCCCTCGTGGGAAGCTACCTTGTTGTCACAAGATATGTATGGTTGGACAAAGGCAAATAGAAGATTGACAACTTCTAGTACATACTGATCTTTTCAATCTGGGCAATTTTTATGTTTGTAGATAATTTCGGGGTTATCATAGCGATAGCGGGGTCTTCTAGGTTGTAATGGAATATTTTTAGAGTATCACAACAGTATTCACCCGTCTCCATAAAATCACGCGAGTAGTTGAGTGGTTCTTCGATGGAGTCGTGACAAGAGCGACTCTCTGAGCTCAGATATGTTGAGACGAGTCATGCCATCCACAATCCAGTTCAGCAAATTCTCGTCGGTCAGAACTGATTCCAAATGAGTTCCGAGAGAGTCATCGGCCAGATGATTCTGTGCGCCGTGGGACTTTCGACTATTGACTAGAGCGTGCAGATCTGGATGGAGACGGAATACACTGTACAGCGAACCATCAATTCCTGCAGCTATAATGACGTAGTCATCAGGAATGAGTGTATCAGCACTATTCTCCTCATGAACAGCGCTGATGGCCAAAAATCGTGTTTTCACAATCACTGACGGCATTTTGAACGATGAGAGCTTTGCCATAGTATTCTGTTTCGCAGACCATTGATATATGGACAAGTTCTTGAGTTTATCCGTGAGCACAAGGATATCGCCTGATGTTATCGACATTGACAATGGGAAGCTGTGATCCGCTATACCAGAAAGATACTCCAATTGTTGTTCTTCAGCACAATAGCGCAGAACGAGCAGAGACTCCTTTTGTGTGGTAACAAAAACTAGATTTCCAGAAACTTGAACAGTTGTCGCAATCGAGCGCAGCGGAAATGTAGCGACAGTTGCTAATCCTCGACGTTCGAGGTCGAGCTTGATGACATACAGTAGGAGTCCAGAAGCCATCGCAAGAAAGCCTTCGAGCATTGGACACACAGCAGTGATCTCTTCCGGATAATAAGGAGCAAGTTCCTTCCAGACCAAGATTTTCTTATTGTGCTGCTTGAGGCGAAGAATTGTTAGTAGACCTTGGCGCGATCCGGATTCAGCATCTGGTCGCGAACCCCCAAGTACTACCCAGCGGCGGCCGGGTATTGCGTCCCACGAAGCCATAGAATGAACAAGATCTCCAGGCTTGAATAGCAGTCGCTTTTTGTGATCGCGCAGAGGAGGTTCAGAGAGATAGGTTCCCCCTCTGCTGATTACATGGACGTTCGAGTGCGCTATCTTTGACTCAGAACTGGTGATCATATCACGCGTAGCTATGACGAAGCAGTCGAAGGTCTCCAGGTACAACATTCTTCGAGGGCTCATTTGCAAGCTGAGCACACTATCGATCTGCTCAAGTTGCTCTGAAATGATGTAGAAACTGATGTAGCCAGACTCATAAGAGATGAGACCGGAAACGCGTGCAGTGTCATACGCGCTTGCAAAGAACGGATTGATACCAAAATAAATCCCCTGATCATCGACTATTGGCAGAACGACTTGATCAACCTGAATACTCTGATGCTTGATGGTAAGACGTCCGCAAGATCCACCGTAGAAATAAAGATATTCAGAAGTGTCACTTGCGATGGCGAAAGACTTTAGCTCGCCATCAGGATGAACACGGTCCATAAGTGTGATCTGGCCATGTACCAGATGGAAAAGAAAAATCTTTCCAGAGCGATGACTTACAAGTATCTGTAGCTCTTCACTGCTTCCTGATGCCCAATAGTCATAGATAGCCTCGATATGACCCCCATCCTCCGGCTGACACAACATCAGCGGAGCGGAAGACTGTATTCCTTCGAAATTGTTGTCTGCAATCAGCCAAAGCAGAAGTTCGCCCGTGGTGAGGACCACCGACAATAGAGGATGTATGTTATCTGTGAAGTGTGAAAGTCGCATAGCGACTGGCTCCGATGAAAGATTCATGAAAATATCTGTCTGATCGAGTCCGTAGCCACCAGCTTCTCGTTTCATGAATGTGAGGAGTTTAAGACTGTAACCGGCCTGGTCGTGATACGCAAGAACGAGCAAATTAGCATAACTGCAGGCTAGCATGATTGAATCTGATCCTTTGGCCTCGAAAAGGACGCCTCGATTATCCGGAACGTCAGTACAGCCATAAACGGCACGGGCATTGACTTGCAAGTAGTAGTTGTCCAATGCACAAAACAGTATTGTCGAGTCTGCTTCACAAAGTCCAAATTCTGCTGAGATGTCTACAAAACAGTCCTCTGTCTCAGCAAATTTCAAGAGACAGGAAGCCCACGGCAGACTGATCAGTAAAGAAGAGTTCCCTAGCTTATCCAGGACGACAAACAAGTTGTCTGGTGGTCTGCTCAGATCGTCGACCATAGAGCTCTCAGTCATGATAGTCTGCAGGCCAATACACTTTTTAGCAAATGTTCCAGAAAGTCCGCGCCCGCCAATGACTACCAGAGATGAAGTTTTAGCACCTTCTGACCTAGGAACAACACAAATGTCTGTTATCGGAGCAATTCCACCGAGCGACAACTTGAGGTTAGCCGCGAAGGCGTTGTCGACACTGACGACTTCTTGACGGCCACCATCACTCGATGCTAGAAAACTCCATGAATAGTCGGAGGGAAAGTCTGCATTGTCCAAAAACAACAACGAAGTTGCTGGTTGAGTACTCTGCCAGATCTGTTTGTGACTGATCAACAGTTCTCCAGTGTCATTCTCGATAAGGATGAACACTCGGCCATCATCAGCTGCCAAAAGAGCTATATGAGCTCTTGGTCCCGAAGTGATTTCTGAGACTGCTGAGGGCAGAGCGTTATCAAGGTAAAGGTCGCACGAGCTAAAAGTGAGATCACCGCATTGAATATGATGTGCCGAGACTAGCGCGACTTTTGCAGAGGAAACGTGCAGAAAGTATCCAGGTCGTCTGGACAGTGGTATCATGAATAGACATGTCCTTGAGTCGCGGTACATAGGAATCTGCCGAGGATAGACCTTGCAAATGCCGACTCGGATTTCGATCAAGCCGAGTACAGAATCTAAGCCTTGTACACTATGGTAGACCAGATAGACCAATTCACTGGAGGTTGACAAGAAACAGCAACGTAATAGAAAGCCAGTCACCTGGTTGACTTGCCTCGTAGCCAGAGTAATACGGTCAGAAAGTGGCCGCAGCTCGTAATAGACAAGTCCGCCTTGTGCAGAAGCGACACAGAGACTGCGGCCCAATGGATCTGCAGATATGTAATGTAGTTCCCGACCAAGAGGAGACTCATCAAGAGTGTTGAGATGTATTTCCAGTTCAACATGAAAGCTGTCTTCCTTGAAACTCAGAAATGAGATGGTACTTCTCGTATCAAGTATGGCAAGTATGTCCAGCTCATTATGTCTTCTGAGCACACAAGCATCTCGGATGACGAATGGCAAAGACTGCTCAGCTACAATTGCCCACGTTCCTTGTGTAATTGTAGTCAAGACTGAGATAGCCTCTTTTCTGATCAAGAGAACATCGGATTGTTTCAATTCCTTGAAGTGACCCTGCAAGGTGAAAAGAACCACAGGAGAAGGTGAAATGCGCTCCGTGACATAACATGCCATTGCCTAACTCCGCTGACTTCATGAGCAACGGCCTCTCAGGTCGTTTTCATCTTGCATGGAGGATGGCAGGCACACCAGAAGACAGATGTATAAAGAGAACACCTGAAGTCAGGCACTAGCTACGGTATGTAAAGTGAAGACTGACTACACGAGCTGTCAAACTCGGAGGCAGATTATTATGAGATTCAGCCCGCAGTAGAGACGATGTAGACAAAGAATTTACGGTCTATCTGTTATTGAAGGCCTGCTATAGCTGTTTATAGCCTTGAGCTTTTGGCAGCGCGCTGCCGGAGATGCTGCCAGTTCATGAAATCGTGCTCGACTAGTTGTCTACACGTGCACTTCGGACTCGTACTACGTATTCGGCGATTATCAAGTTACAGAAGTAATCCAATGTGACACTCTTTGCACACATTGCCACGCAAAATGAGCAGATGCGCTACGCAGTTCAATCTAAAAGTGTGCCTTTTGCGACACTATGCCAACAGATGACGACATCCAGACCACTCCTTTTGAAGCCGACCACGAGAACTAGTTTTCGTAGGAATGCATCTACGGCATGAAAATTTTATTGATTCGACATGGCGAGTCTACTGGTAATAGAGACCATATCTGGGCAGGCATTACCGACAATGAATTGACGAGTCATGGCTTTCTTCAGGCTACTCGTCTCGCCGAATACATTCACAAGCAATATGTGGATTGCACTATACAAGCTGTTTATTCTAGCAACCTGATACGAGCTTCTCGAACCGCTGGACAGACAGCCAATATACTTGGACACAATCTCATTACTAGCCCGCTCCTACGAGAACAGAATCTAGGGTGGCGTGAAGGTCGCACCTTCAAGGATGGCGATAAGACGTCCCCCAAGAATGCAGAAGTCATAAAAAAGCACCCAGGAGAAAGTAAATTAGACATGGACATCCGCGCCAAAACTTTTATACTTGATCATCTACAAGCACATATCGAGATGCCACAGCATTCCGGTGCTAATGAGCGGATTGTAATAGTAGTCTCACATGGTCTTTTTTTGCTAAGACTCTACCACCAATTGACGCTACACTTGAAAGTGTCCCATCCACCACCGGCAAGCTGGAGCAATACAGGGTGCACGACATTTAGAGTACAGTCTTGTGGTCTGGCTACTGTCACGGACGTCAATTCTGTAGAACACTTAAAAGGTTTGAAACGAACGAGAGGAGGGGTAGGAAGTGCAAAGTATGACACGTCTCAACAGAAGGTTTCAGATTTCTTTGGGGCTAAGCGAGCAAGAGTCTGGACAGAAGCTGCGGTCGTACAAAACAAAGCGACACATCCCGGCAGTGCCGATACAGAAACCAGGCAAAGAAGTGAGAGAGTTGATCAAAATGTTGCGGAATTGGAGCTCGAGGCACAGATTCGAGCGATTGATGCCGCGTGTGACAGAGTTGACAAGTAGACCGATTGATGGACGAGTATACGAGGTAGATTGTGTATCTGGCCAAATTTTAAACAGCATACGAGTTCAAGGCTATCATGTTGCACTCGCACACTGACATCTACTTTTATGTTTATAATTAGTGAGTATGGAGACACCGATCAATCAGAGAAATCTTAGGCACGGTAATTATGGAAACACAGAAAAAGACCCGCCCCCGGTCTAGCTCTGAGCTTTGAGTACGAGAGCTCGTACAGCATGGCCAGTATGCATTTGCCACGTTTACAAGGTGTCCTTATCGCTCACGTGCGCGTCACACTCAAGCATCGAGCCTGCTTTGCGCCACTTGTGGGCTGTCCACAAGTCGTTAATGTTCATCAACAGTTCAGTGGAAGAATACTCGGGACTCGGCCTATACACTCGTACTTATCACGGAAGATGAAGAATGGTGCACATGTTTGTGCGAGTCTGTGCGTCTGGAAGCCTTGGCACCCGTACTTCGATCAAAGAGCACGAACTCGTGGTGGCGAAAAACCCAGAGAGAATTTGACAGCCGTAGACAATCAGAAGAAGCCGTCCTAGTCAAAAAATGATGTCGTCAAAATTGCACGTTTCCAGAGTTTCGTCATCTTCTTCCGGAACCACCGCAGCCTGTACGGCGTGGATGAAAGCCACAAAATCCGCAGCATTATCGTTATACGATGAGATGATAACCATGTTTGCATTGACCAACTGTAGGGACTCGGCAGTGTGAAATAAGCAAGGAATGGATCGAAATGATGTCTTGAAATCATGTTGGAAAAAAAAATACAAGCATTTTTCAGGGTCGAATTGAGTAATGTCTATGCTGATCCCTGCCAATCACTAAAAGTTTAAGCTTCGATGGTTGTCCTTTCTAATTTTACCACTCACGGTCAGACACACTTTTTCAATTCGATCACAACCGAGTGAGCAAAGGCTAACGTACACTTGTTTCCAATGCGCCATTCTCGAGTGCGTCTTATTCAATGAAAGCATCTTGCTTTCTACATAGTTGCAATACAGCAAACGTTTGATCATTCTTTGCGGCAGCAGACTATAGATCTATGGCTAATCATGTGGGAAAATCGGAAATAATTTCCTAGTGATCACCCGCCGATCGAGACTTTCAGTATGCCGTGCGTTTTGAGATGCAGACAAGAAATTTTTTTTTTTTTGACACATCCGTTGAATAGGTATTATTTACGTCATGGTCTGCTGATAGCTAGTGGTTAATGCAGTGATGTGTTCATGACCGAGAACGAAAAGAGGGGAAGGGCGAAGCGGCTAGCACTGCTGAAGCGTAGGAAGCAAATCCTGTCATTTGTGCCAGGATGTCTGACGTGACGAATGAAGACTTGGTCCGATTGGTCCGATGGCTAGAATTACGTGAGCAAGATTGTCACTAGATCTGTGGCTCCGCGCTGGAGAACATTTTGTGGCTTCGGCCATCCCTCAGCCCCAACTCCGAAATTCGCCCACTTGCTCTAATCCGAACATTGACCCAGTCAATTTCCACCTTCCCACTGAATACATTTTGTCAATTCCTCTTGATATAGAAGCATCACTTTGCCATTTTCTTCCTTCCCACACAAATACCTGCACATCCCCGCTGTGTGTGCGCAACAGCTCATCATCGCACTCTTCCCTGAGGAAGTACTGGAGAAGATCCGTCTCATGTTGACAACACCTTCGCAGGCAAAATCTTTCCCTTCCCCCAACACGTCTTCTGCGCCCTCATCACAAATCTCATCCCCAAATTCACCTCGAGCACTACCAAATCTTTGTGCACGCAAGAGGTCTGACTCACATGTACCTCTATCGATAGATGCAATGGATATCTCATTCATCCTTGGGCTGCGCACAATCCAACAGCTGAAATGCGCTTGTCGTCGCCGCTTCCCGCGAGATCCACGTCGAGCCACGTTTGCATTCGCTACACTCAAAGATGCATTTGAACAGTACAAGGACTCACCCATCGATGATATCCCCGCAATCTATCAATCTTTTTTCCTCGACCTCCGTAAGTCCTCTGATTAAGGAGGCTCTCCCACAGCACACACACACACAATATGTATATGATCCTACAATGATATGGTCCTGGTGACTCGGAACGATACGACTCAATGAATGGCGATAGCGTTGGAATAATTACAGGAGCGGTCTTTATTTTTACACATATTCCCCTTCTTCTCGTGGCATTTCGAAGAGACATTTTTTTTGGGAGCTGGTACTCCCCTTTACATGGAATCTGTCTTTTGTCTTATAGAACACTCCACAAAATCTGTTCATAGTGATCCAGTATACAAATCCATTTTTCTGATAAAAGCTGGGGTGTAATGTACTTACTGACGACGCCCACACTTATACCCTGTCTTCAAGCTCAATTCGTGCTTTGCAATCTCATGTTTGCGCTGTATAAAAGGACCCCCTTATTAATTCATTGTATTACATTACCTTCTACCTTACAATCTCAACATACCCTCAACACGCCTTCAAGTAGATCCTTCAATTTGTGTTTCGCGAGCATTTTCGCCACGAGCATATACCACAATAGTTCCCCAATTACTGATAGTGACGCATACCTGACCCCTGATCTTCCAATACTGCCACACGTCTATCTATCCATTCCCACGTTCTATGCGATTCGCGTCAAGATGCAGAACCTGTCTGACCTTGTTTCAAGCTTTGATTGCGAGATATGCCTTGCCACTCTTCTTGATGGTATATTCCGCAGGATACTTGGTCGCACCCGTGGTGACTGAGTTTACAGTATTGTGGTCTTGCATCTTGGGCAAACGCACAATGACTGGCGATTGAATTGGCTGGGGTTGACGACTGCTGGAAGAAGCGCTCTTCAAAGCAGCGACTTGCGCAAAGCTGGGCCGCGTCGATTCTACTACACTAAAGGAATCCGTGCACGCTGCATCAGTGATGTGAATGTCAGTATGCGCCATGAGATCGAAGAGTGGATTTGCTTCATGCCGTTCCACCATGTACCAGTCCCCATCGGTTTGTTGTGGGCGCGCTGCACTGACGGAAGCCATTGAAAAAGCGCGAGCGTCCTAGTGCGTGACTTGGCTATAATGTGGATACAGGCGCACTTGGTAAATTGACAGCTTGGTTTGGGAGAGAGAGAGCTAGCTGCTTGCTTCGAGACGTGTTGTCAAGGTAGCGAGCGCAACAGGGTGGGAGAAGGGAGAACTCGCTTAGCCAGCCTTGGAAGGAGGTTTGGGGCTGATGATGAGATAACGGGGCCGGAACATTGAAAGTTCATTTCTGCAGATGGAATTTATGCGCGGCGCGTTGCTGTTTTCATTGTGTATCATGACAAAAGTGTCACTACCAAGATTACCTCCGCTGTACATGCAAGGCCAGGAGAAAACACGAGAACGAGTGACCCAGCAGGAAAAGGTTGGTATGGTGCTGTGCAAAGGTCGCTCTCTTCATTGACACTGTATTCATTATCCGTATTACTAGTCCTATGCTTGCACACCTATGCCGCGTCTGACGCGGGATCATCCCTGTATGTATTTGCTTCTCTCGAAGCGTCCATATCTTGCAGCCTGACGTTTCTCTGTTTCCGACCAGTATATCCTTTTCGGTGGCCGAATTTGGGAATCTGTCGGTGACCCTTGTTCCACCACATCAGGAAGAGAGCTGTACCGATGAATGCAAGAATACCTAGAGGAAGTCCAAGTGTCAGTCCTAGAATCTCACTTTTGGAAGTTGCTTTCTCAGTTGTATGAGGAGCTTTACTAAGCAGTTCTACGATGGGTCCCGAGACCGGATCCACAGTGCCGTTCGCACAATTGAATGGGATAATCTGCAACTGCGCGTACTGGGAGCCCTTGCCATTCAACCAACCACCTTTGACTGTATAGTTCCAGAATCCTATTGTATTCGTTTCGCGCACAGATGTCACGAGCTGACCGTTTTCATTTTCGTAATACATAAGTGCGACATAAACATCTTCACAATCAGGTGCGAATAGATAATTCCATGTTACCGAATATTCCTTATTTTTAATTTGTTGCGTCCCGTTGTTGGGGAAGCAAAAGGGTCCGGTCGCATTGGCATACCCGGCATCGCAATACAGTGATGAAGGGAGACCGGTCGGCCGGACGGCTGGAGTCTCAGTTGTAGAGGTTGTCGTATACGTGGTTGTGATGAATTTGGAAAGACTTGAGACATACGTGGGTTCGACGATGATGGACTCATTATCCCCTAGAGGCCTGGCAGATGCTGATGTCGCTGACGGAGCACTAGATACTACAGAACCCGAAGGCGATGCAGACAATATAGTAGAGGACTGTGCTGCGGCATAAGATAAAGACGCAAGAACCGAGGCGACGACAGACACGAAAAGTACCATGATGAGCTTTTTTTCAGAAACAGTGCCAGATGAAAATAAGCGACTCAGGGAAGCTTCAGTCCCTTTTCCTTATTTAAGTGTTTTCAAGGATTATTTTTGTCAAATTCCGAGTGTTGTGTTCCGTATGCCTCGTGTTGCCACTTCCTGGGCCGAACCCCGCGATACGTGGACATTCCTCTTAGCCAAGTCTTACATGCTGCTCCCCATAGCCAAGGGATCAACATGTCTGGATTACTTGGTGGTGCAGATTGCGGCCCATCAAATGCTCTCAAAAATTTCTCCAAGCATGTAGACAGTGACAAGTCCTTGCAAAGAGACCGCTTACAAAATGTTCGTCAGGGTCCTGGCGCATTTCGTGAGCAACGTGAAATGCGTGGTGAAGACAAGGCCATGATGCAGGAGTTCATGAATCAGAGTCGACAACAAGATCCTCATTTTGTGCATCAGCAACAAAACAGAGCTCAACAGCATGGGACGAACAATTGGGATGCTGACTTTGCACAATTCAATGTGCCTGCTCAGGATAAAGCTCGCATGGAGCAAGCCTTTCGCAGCGCTCCTCGGCAAAACCAAATGGATCCTGCTTGGCGCAGTGACTTTTTCGCGCAACAACACATCCCGGCTGAAATGCAGGCATCTGCAACTTCGTCTTTCATGGACGGCGGCATGAGTCAACAATACGGCATGGGCATGAACATGGGAGGCATGAATAGTATGAATCTTGGTTATCGTCAAATGGGCATGTTCAATGGAGGCATGCAACAGGAGCCATTGCAACAGAATCTTAAGGGTAAAGAGCGACTTGTCGAGCTGTCTTCCGAAAATTGGGAAGAGCAGTTCAAGGCTTTGGATATGCAGGAACTCGAAGGGGACAGTAAGGAAGCAACCACGGAGAACGAGCAAGTAGATGAATTCAGGGATTTCGAGAGTATATGGCAAGATATGCAGGAAGAGAACCCTGCTCTGGCTGAAGAATGGGCCAATGAATTTGAATCGCCGCTGGATGAACATGGCAGACCCAACCTCGGCGAATACCTGTTTGAGCCGGAAAATCCGTACATGACACATGCGAATCCCTATGAAGAAGGGCAAAGATTGCTGCAGACTGGTGGCAGTCTTTCCGAGGCAGCTCTTTGTTTCGAAGCTGTGTGTCAGCGCGATGGAGAAGACTTGCAGCGAGGTTGGAGCGCGCTTGGTCTCTGTCAAGCACAAAATGAAAAGGAAGAACCAGCAATCAAAGCCATGGAAAACGCCGTCAAATTGGACCCGAAAGACCTCTCAGCATTGATGGGACTCGCAGTCTCATACACGAATGACGGATATGATACAGCGGCATACCTGTCTCTCGAGCGCTGGCTGGAAGCCAAGTACCCAAATCTCGTGACCAAGCTTCAAGTAAACAATGCGAATCGCAAAGAAGTGCATGAGAATGTGACTGCGCAATTCATCAAGGCTGCTCAATTATCACCGCACGGTGCTGAGATGGATCCTGATGTTCAGGTTGGCCTAGGAGTTTTGTTTTATGGTGACGAGGAGTATGACAAAGCAGTTGATTGTTTTACTGCCGCCTTGCGTATCCGTCCAGAGGATGCTCTGTTGTGGAATCGACTAGGTGCCACGCTCGCCAATTCTGGGAAGAGTGAAGATGCAATTGAAGCTTACACGCGGGCCTTGGAGATTGCTCCGAGTTTTGTTCGTTGTAGGTACAATCTCGGTGTATCGTGCATCAATATTGGTTGTTACGAAGAAGCCGCTCAGCATCTGTTGTCCGCTTTGTCAATGCATCAGTTACAAGGCGACGCTGGAGGTGGTGTGAATCTCTCTACCAATCTGTGGGAGACACTGAGACGTGTTTTCCTTGTTGGCATGAACCGACCTGATTTGAGCAAATTGGCCGTCAGCGGTGCTGACGTGCAGCAATTTAGGGGCGAATTCGAGTTTTAAAAGCATACATACATAGATAGCATTCCGTAGGCCGTACTACACTGCCTAACAAGGTAGGCAAGCCAAAAAATGTACACTACTTGTCCCTCTGTGCTTGTCAAGTAGTTTCTCGGCTAAAGTAGACCCAAGACAACATTAGTACGAGCACACATGGACAGATAAATACTGTAGTAGATGAAATCGTCGCGTGGCTTGTTGCTGTCCTCTTAGCGAATTGTGCTGTAGGTAGTGTACTGCGGAGCACTAGATCCACCGTGTGCAGAATATCGTTCTAGGGCAGAAATGAAGGTACAAGGTTGCACAGCAATCATATCAGGCGCCTCTAGAGGTATAGGCCTGAGCATAGCCCGTACATTCGCATTGCAAGGGGCAAACACTATCCTGCTGGGACGGGATGAAGAAACTTTGCATCAGGCTCGCGACTCGCTGGCCATTTCTCACGCCAATCAAATACATAGCACGTTTGTCATGGATGTGTCAAGTGCTTCTTCATGGGACTCTTTATTCCAAACTTTGTCTCGACCAGATATTCTCGTCAATGTTGCAGGTAAGACTGACCAGTCCCCCATCTTCAGACGTCACAAGTGGCTTACAAGACTGGGCAGGAATCACCCATTACAGTCTACTCCCAAGAACGTCAAGCCATACAATCGATGCCATTTTGGCCACAAATCTTGCTGGTGCAATCTATGGCGCCAGGGCCGCGAGCAAGAGCATGTTGAAAACGGGAGGATGCATCGTCAATGTTGCTTCGGCATTGGCACATCGCGGTGGCTCTGGCTCTACCGTTTATGCCGCGAGTAAAGCAGGACTACTTGGGTTCACAAAAGCGCTCGCTGAAGAGCTTGGGCCGCGTGGGGTGCGATGCAATGCCATTGCCCCAGGATATATAGACACAGATATGACTTCAGGTGAGTCGAGAAGCTAGATATAAGGCGTGAGAGAATGCAAGGCTGACGTCATGTCTAGGAATGTCTGAAGCTTTATCCAAGGACATCCTCGCTAGGACGGCAGTCAGACGCATCGGCAAGGTCGAAGAAGTCGCTCATGCTGCTTTGTTCCTTGCAGAGAATGAATTCGTGAATGGTTCCACGGTGACTTTAGATGGAGGTCTCACGTATGATTGAAGTGCAATTTCCTCTATACTTTTTCTTCTTGCGCTAGTATGTAAGAATACATGCGCTGAACAAAAGATCGACGTTGGGCGATGTATATACACGGTACTATGAGTAGGCACTGTCTAATAGGCTACACACATGGCCACATCCAGTACAATGCAATCTGCAAAGCCGGTAGACAGGCCCGGCTGCAGGAAACTGCACAGAATGCTACGAGATGAAGAAGAGTCTCAACAGGTCGCGCAAACACGACTTACACGCGAGACAGCTGAGCTGTGACTCGAATATGTGTTGTCGATGTCAGATCCATAACTAGCGTCCTGTTGGATGGCAATCTACATAGTTGGTGCGCGTTTAGTGGTGATGATGGATTACGACGTACGCACGCTGTGCGCAAGCCTCGAGACTCTGTATACAAACAGTGAGACTCAGACAAACAAAACGTCAGAGAAACCCGGTAAAGAGTCACAGCGAGCGCGGCAGAAATGTGCACATTGTGGGGGATATCACGGGGGAGTCTGTAGGAGACTGCAGCAGAGCAGTCCGAAGACGGATGACCGAGGATTAATGGCGAAAATTGTACAGCTCCCCTTTCAGTTCCGCGAGTGCTTCTCTGGCAGTCGCTCTGTCTTTGATTTTGACATATTTCCCAGAATGCTGGACTTTTGCCATCTTTTGTAGAACTCTGCAGGTATGAAAGTCTTATAGCTTCGTGAAGTCTGATGGCTTTCCTTTATCCACGTCCACGCTAGAAATACGGGCTCATAACCTCTATGAAAGCGAGGTGTGAATAGTTTTGGATGAGGAAACTAGCCGAGCTACGAAAAGTGGGTTTTATACAACAGATAGCACTAGCGGAGCCTCCACTGAGAGTGGGTTTTGAACTTCCTTTTAGAAACTTCCCAGACTTCCTACAACTCTCTCCATTTGCAAAAGCTTATGCCATCCTGCAAATGACTTGTAGATGACATGAGTGTCTTCGTTGCTCCTTTGCTAAAACATAAATTCCAAGGAATAAAATATCAGGATGCATCGCTCCAGTCAGATGGAATAGAGGAGGAGGAGGAGGAGGAGGAGGAGCAGGTGCAGGAGGAGAACGAGGACGCCAACTCAAACCAGTCCGCTCCACACGATGCTGAAGAAGAGGAAGAGGCAAATGAGAATGATGAGGATCACAATGATTTGAAGCAGACTCGGAAAAATCGAGTGACAAAGCATCGATCCCAGCGGTACCACCACATCGATGTACTCGTGACTGTCTTGCACAGATGCATGCTCGATGGCGACTGGGATCGTGCTGCACGAGCGTATGGGTTGTTGTTGCGTTGCAAAGGCGTGGACATTAGGTTATGCTATGATTTAGGGCTAGATATCTTGCTACATCTCGATACAGGTGGTACGCGGGGCATGGAATTCTTGTCTCGCTTAATTATCGCATACCCGCCGACCAAGCAGCGCAGAGGGAAAACAAGCCTCGATCGAGCTGATGTCTATGTCGGTCTGTTGGCTGAACTACGAATTCGACATGGTCACTACCGTGTTGCTATGCAGGAGCTAGAAGGGTGGTTACTTGTGCCGCCGTACAAGGAGAATCCTCGACTCTGGTCGTCCTTGGCCCGTGTCTATGAAGAACTCGAGAGGATCGCAACAGAGGCGGGCGATTCAGCGCAGATCAACAGTCTTAAGTACAAGCGAACAACGGCAGAAGCAAAAGCTAGTGGAAACACGTTGATGATGGACGTTGAGGAGGAGGAAGAGACTTAGTGCCAAGCCTGCTGATGAGCCTCACGGCAGTATCACCAGTCAATTCTGGGAGTGATCGCTGGTCCTATGCCTCAACTCAGCTCCCAAGTATGTATATACCATGTAAATGTAAATTAATGGCTATTGCGAGTATAGTACTCATGAAAAGCACCAGGTTTAGACTTCCTTTTGAGCCTCAAACTCTTTCACTCGTCTTTTGAAACTATGAGGTCAGCTTAAGAAACAGCCTTTGTCGAAACCATTAGCTTACTCCTCGTATTGACATTTCTCATAACTATGTCGCTCGTTTTCGCATTTCCATGGAACGTGAAGAGTCTCGGAACGGCACTGTCGCATTAGAGATTGTGACGAAACTCGGCATGCAAGCGAGTGTTCTTTTTCATGCCGATCTTGGTGAACTCACCCTATTTAGAGGTATGAGTAGGTTGGCACAATTGTCGCGATAGCCAAGTGGTAATTTGGCATTTGCCATCTCTTCCTGTGATGGCACATTAGAGGTCGAAGGAGAAGATGACGACCCGAATAATGATTCGAGCATCTTGTTGAGTCAGGGCTGTTTGAACAAGACTGGTGCACACTTCCTTTGCATCCAATAGTTGGCAGCGAGTGTGCAGTTGCACATACCGTGATGAACATGCACGTGAAGCCTCCAAAAAAGTTGAGATGATTGTATAGAGATAGCGAGACGCATAAATACATCTACCACAATTCTTCCTCAGGCACTCCTTCTCACTACATCGATGCCACCAAAGAAAGGCAAGAAGAAGCCCATCGAGGACGATTGGGAAGCAGAACTCGGAGAGTCCCTGGATGCGCCGGCAACTCCTGCCGTGGAAGATAATTCCATCACAGCGAATCAAGAAGAAGAAGATGGAGGAGGTCTCATGAGTCAATTAGGAAAATCAAAAAAGGTCTGACCTAAGCTTTAGAGCCTGATCCCTTTACTGACTAGCCAGGATAAAAAGGACAAGAAGAAGAACAAGAAGCAAGCCGATCAAGATTGGGAAGCTGAGCTAGGCGAGGATCTTTCGAAACCAGCAGATCCCATAGATGGAGGCAAAGAAGACTCTGCGCCAGCAGCACCGACCACACTCAGAGCCGATGATTCTGGTGACGATGACTCTGAACCTCAGGACCGACGCAAAAAGAACGACCTTGAACTCAAGTCTTCCAGTCCTGCTCCGGCAGATGAGCCGAGCGCTCCTGAGATTCGCGTAAAAACCAAGGCAGAAAAGGAGCGTGAAAAGAAAGAACGAGAAAAGGCGAAGAAGAAAGCTCAAGCAGAGAAGAAGAAGGGTGCTGCCAAAGCCTCTAATGATGATGCCAATGGCGAAGTAGAGACGAAGACCGAAGACCCTACGCGCGATCCCGAACATGAGCCCGAAGAGTCATCTGCAGCTGCGAAGACTGTCAAGGGCGGCAAAAAACCCAGCGCAAAGGTGCTTGCGTTGCAGAAGGCCATGGCTGCTCGTCAGGCGGAGGAAGAGCGGGTCCGCAAGCTGGAAGAACAAGAGCGAGCGAGAATAGCTGCAGAAGAAGCAGCACTGGAAGAGGAAGAACGGAAAAAAGAAGAGGCCAAGCAACGCAAGAAGGAGCGAGAAAAGGCAAAAATCGCAGAGCAAAAAGCTGCAGGTACTTTTATGACCAAAAAGCAGAAGGAGGCTGCAGCTCTGGCAGAAAGAAGAAAAGAGCAGATGCTTGCTGCGGGTATGACTGTTGAAGGTTTGACTGGTGCTCCAAAAGCGAAACGTCCCGTCTACGATAACAAGAAGAAGAAGAACGCAAGGCAGGTCTCTGGAGTTTCCAGTCCCGTAGTTGCCGAGGCGACGGCTGAGGCGGCCTCATCTATGCCTGCTAAAGAGATGGAGAAGTTGACTTTGAAGGAGGAGAGTTCAACGCAAACGTTAAAGTCAGAGCAGAAGAAGGATGGGAATGTCGTGAAAGAGGAAGAAGAAGATGATGAAGAAGCAGAAAAGGACGATGGTGCTCTGGAAAGTTGGGAAGCAGCATTAGATTCGGACGGCGAAGTGAAAGACTCTTGGGACGTCGAGTCCGATACTGAAGAGCAGAAAGTTGCGGCAGTACCCAAACCTGTTGCCAACGATCGTACGACGCAGAAGCCATCACAGTCTGCAGAAGCATCCAAGGAAAAATCTGACGCATCAGGCTCGGGAAGTGAATCTGGCTCTGACTCCGACTCTGAATCTGACTCGGATTCGAGTTCGGAATCTGGATCTTCCGAAGATGAAGCTCGAACGACTGCTACAAAACAGGCTGCTGCAAAGAAGCGAGAAGACGCTTTGATAGCAAAGACGAAGCGAATTGCTGACGCAAAAGCTGCCAGGAGTAAAGACGATTTGCGATCTCCCATATGTTGTATTATGGGACATGTTGACACTGGTAAAACTTCTTTGTTGGACAAAGTGCGTCAGACCAATGTACAGGGAGGCGAAGCAGGAGGTATCACTCAACAGATTGGAGCAACTTACTTCCCAATGGAAAATATAATGAAGAAAACGAGCGTGCTGCCCGATGCGAAGGACTTTGACTACAAGCTTCCAGGGCTGCTAGTGATCGATACACCCGGACACGAGTCCTTCAGTAATTTGCGATCAAGAGGGAGTTCACTGTGTAACATTGCGATCCTGGTGATTGACATTATGCATGGACTAGAGCCTCAGACTTTAGAGTCAATCAAGATGCTGCGTGATAAAAAGACACCATTCATTGTTGCCCTCAATAAGATTGATCGTCTCTATGCATGGCAATCAATCAAAGACAATGGCTTCCGAGAATCGCTTGCAAAGCAAAAGAAGGCTGTCAAGAATGAATTTGAGGATAGGCTATCCAAGACAAAATTGGCTCTTGCTGAGCAAGGATTGAACTCTGAGCTGTACTATGAAAACAAGAATTTGGGACGAAGTGTGTCGTTGGTGCCTACTTCGGCCTTCACCGGAGAAGGTATTCCGGATCTTCTCCAGCTCTTGGTGACGTTGACGCAGCAAAGGATGACTGATAAGCTCATGTACGTATCTGAGCTAGAGTGTACGGTCCTTGAAGTTAAGGTCATTGAGGGACTCGGAACCACTATCGACGTTGTTGTCGTCAACGGAGTACTCCGTCTTGGAGATCGCATCGTTGTGTCAGGGTTGAATGGACCGATTGTGACGACGATTCGAGCCATCTTGACGCCTCAGCCACTGAAAGAACTACGAATCAAGGGATCGTATGTTCATCACAAGGAAGTGAAAGCTGCTCTCGGTGTCAAGATTGCTGCAAACGACCTTGAGAAGGCTATTGCTGGTTCTCGCATGCTCCGCGTGGAGCCTGGTGATGATGAGGAAGAATTAAAGGAAGAAGTCATGGAGGATCTGGAGGACTTGCTCGATTCGATAGACAAGACTGGCATGGGAGTATATGTGCAAGCCTCGACTCTAGGTGCTCTTGAGGCTCTTTTAGAGTTCTTGAAAACTAGCAATATCCCAGTCTCGGGCATCAATATCGGGCCGGTGTACAAGAGAGACGTGATGCGTTGTGCCACGATGCTCGAAAAGGCAAAGGAGTACGCCGTCATGTTATGTTTCGATGTGGAAATTGACAAGGATGCACAATTGATGGCAGATCAGACCGGCGTCACAATCTTTTCGGCAGACATCATCTATCATCTGTTTGATGCGTTTACCGCTCATCGAGCCAAGGCGCTGGAGCAGAAACGGACAGAAGGAGCAGCAACAGCGGTCTTTCCGTGTGTACTCAAGACCATTGCTGTCTTCAATAAGAAAGATCCTATCGTTCTTGGTGTAGACGTTGTTGAAGGATCGTTACGGCCAGGTACACCAATCTGTGCTGTGAAATTGAATCCAAACACCAATACTCGAGAGGTCATTGAAATTGGCAAGGTCTCTTCTATGGAAAAAGAACACAAGGCAGTGGATATCGCCAAGAAAGGCACTTCTGGCGCTGGTATCGCGGTCAAACTCGAAATGGGTGGACAACCTCTCTTTGGACGTCACGTGGATCAAACAGATATGCTGTATTCGCACATCAGCAGAAAGTCCATCGATGTGCTAAAGAGTGAAGCATTCCGGGAATCTGTGAGCAAGGAGGAGTGGGCGCTAGTAGTCAAACTCAAAAAGACTTTTGGGATATGATGCGCCTGTCATGTCACACACTTCTCGTTGCTATACGCAGCGGTTGAGCAGACTGAGAACAACTCTTCCGAGGATGTGCACGTGCTCACAAATCAGCCTGCGCCGAATCCGCCGATCATGTGCTTTTGAGCTTCAACGGTGGTAACGGAAGCAGAACTCGGATCGTGGCTGACCTCCTGTCAACGTACCCGAGGTTCATGGAAGAATTAGCGACACATGAGTCCGCCCCGTTGTGCTTGTTCATTGTCATTAGCTCAGTATTGCATAGTCAGATTATAATGAAACTCCAAGGTGTCGCAGCGTCGTTCGGAGACTCAGGCCTTGAATTGTGGCCAGAGCAATTGACTGATGAGAAAATTATTCGGATGTTTCATTCCATGTGCATGTCCTTGTCGGCGGCCGGTGACGGAAATATGCCCGGGGTCCGAACACCCACCTATCCCGGTCCTGATGGACGATATGTGACAATTAAAAGAAAATGCATGAAGGGACAATCAAGTCAGGCAGGCTGCTTTCTTCTCTCTGCCACATTTGAGCAAAGTACGACCTGATTGACTGTCCAAGTTGATTGGAAATCCAATCTGGTGGCTGCTTTTCAGTGGGTGATTAAGCAATGCGCACTGGAAGGTAGTTGAACACACACAAGAAGACGTGCGTGTGCGTGGTCAGGAGACGATGAGACCCAATCTGCTGCTGCAGCATCATGTCAGCCCGTCATCCATGTGAACGCTTTGACGCGGCTGCTTGCGTGCGTCCGAGATTTGAAGTTTGGCTGGAGAAATGTTTCAAATGGAATCGGGCAGTTTTTTGTGGTTGTCGGCATCGGATTTCAAACTTTTTGTGCAGCAATAAAGAATCACAACATCCACCGCCCCTACGTCCGTCCTTCCTTTCCTCCGTCCATCCTGCTCTTGCTTCTAGCTTGCCATTCTATGCTTTCTTCATTCGGACATTGCTCCTCCACAGCGAATACCTTACAACCTTCTTACATCTGCCTCACGGCTCGAAGCGCGCTAGCTTTTTGCGCATCCCTGTCGAGTACCATGAATCACACAGTGGCTAAGCAGAGCTTGACAGATGCCACACAAAAGACGCTTGGCAATGTCTATACCTTTATCATTGCCTGTTATCTGCTTTGGTTCATCAATAACTCCGCAGACATCAGCACCTACCAGCTCTTCAATGTGACGCTCGCAGCCTTCGTCCTGCCCATGACAATCTTTCTCGTCATTTCGATATTTCGGCATTCAAAGACATCACCCCCTGCACAGATGATTCCAGCCCCACAGGCAGTTTTGGCGACACGCGAGCCGACTCGACCAACGGGCATGACCAGATCCCAAAGCATGCCCATCAAGACGCATAAGACTGTTTTACCAAATTCTTCGCGTACTGTGCGACCTCCCGTCTGTCTTACACGCAGTTCCTCCACCATGGCAAAGATATCCAAGATTGCACGAGCTCCTATACATACAATTGAGAAACGGACGCTCGCAAAGAAGCACAATTCTACCTTGACAATCGAGAAATCGCGTTGCAGTAGTCCTGGACTCAGCGATTCCACGGACGCCTCCACTCCGGTTCTTCCCGTCGTAGTGGCACGCTCAACGTTTCCGGAGCAGAATGCGAAGCGCTGCTCAGGGATTTTTCAAAGGAGCAATCATGCATTAGCGTCGCCTGCTGCTGCATTTGCCATTGAGCGAGCTATCGTGGGAAGTGTCAATCCGGATCGCGCTCGTATAGCTGGCCCGCAGAGCAACAAGGCATCCAAAATCAAAAGGATCTTCAGTATCCGCAAACATAAATCGGCTCGTCGTCAATCCGTGTAAGTCACAATTGTCCTTTTTTTTTGTCCAGTGTATGGGAGATTCTTGTAGGTGATTTAGCGATCGGCATGCACTTCTTTTTTTGTACTACCATAGCTTCGTAGATGCACATGTAATATTTGAATAACAACACACCCTTCATGCTAATTTTCTCCGCGTGCGAGATGTCGGTGAAACTTCCTGTGGCGCACAACCGACCTCTTTCATCATCTTGATCGCGAGCGGCACAGTAGTCGCTTTCACAAGACAAGCAAGCAATGCCTGCTGAAGGGCTTAGGACTGCCATGGACAGTCTTGTAATGGATTCAGCGACTGGAAGCCGCAAGTCCGATGCATCACGCAGACCTTTGGCCGATGCTAAGCGCAGACACTATCTCAAAAAACTCTTGCTCACGAAACTCGTAGAGGACGAGCTATCGAGTTTGAGCGATCCAAGGGCTCTTGAACATTTCGGCCCACCATTCAAGCAGTCGTCAAACATCGCAACCATGACGGCCGACAACACGAGCCTCCCAATCCTTCATTTCGTCTTTCGCAAATTCGTCCGCACGTTTCCCTTTCTCCTCAAGACTGATCAGGATGTGTTTTGGCAGGATAAAGTCCAGGTCTTTGTGGAGGCATTCAGTCAACGACGTATTTCGTCCTCAGAAGATCGAGCAGAGTCTACGAAACGGGCGAAATTGGCACAACGTATCAAATCCATGCTAGTGTTGCTCATGAACACGGGTGTACGTGCCGGTGAGGAAGAGTCGATCTCGATTGAATCTCACAAAAAAGAAGAAGGGAACAATACAGGGTCGCCAAGGATGAGTGGTGAGCGACAATTGATCAATGGACTCTATGTAAATGTGGCGGGTGTTCGAACGATACAGAAATCTCACAAGGTAAGACGACGAGAGACGCATAGTGAATTCATCGTCTCCACGAGCAGATCCGGGTCTGAGACAGAGAAGGATGAGGTGATTGTTGCTAGACGTTATGGCGCTTTCAAAAAGTTGCATGCTCAATTACGGGAAGAGTTTCCAGGCAAACAGGTGCCTCGTTTGCCGATGAAAAACAAGGCGCCGACATCGAGTTACATGCCTACTATGCCGACGTTCGGACTTGGTGGAGGAGCAGTCGAGGAAGATTCTGGCGAGTCTGCGGATGAAGAAGCAACAAGTCCCACGGGCACCAAAATACTTCGAGAGAAACAACGATTGACGCTACGATCCTTTCTGCGCCGCTTGCTGAAAGATGCTCAAATTGCACAATCCACCTCTCTGCGGCACTTTCTATATGATGCGCCTCTCAAATTGAACGCGACAGAGGAGCGCGATTGTCGGCAACGGCACGACCTTGATGCATTGAGACGCGAAGAACAAGCAAAGTTTTTAAGTGTCGCGCGAGCTCGCGCCAAAGATTTAGATACTCAAATGGACATTTTCAAGCAACAATTGATTCGCGAAAACGGTCTCACGCGGATCTTCCGTGCCATCAAGACGTGCCAAAGTGTTGAGGAATTGCCGACAGAGTACATCAGAGTCATTGAGTGGGGTCGCATAGAAGTCGCTGCGACCTTGTATCAACTGTTTGTGGCCGACGATAATGCATCCGAAATGTTTGCACAAGCTAAACGCGTGCATAGCTTGTTTCCTTACTCTGTGCTCAAAAACATTATGCGATTCAGCAATCCAATGACGATGATGAGAGCGGGCATCGATCTGTTCCTGGCCACACCATTCGGTCGTGCCTCATTGTTTCAACGCATGTTTTCATCGACCCTGACGGAAGAAATCAAAGAGATTTCGATTTCCATCGAAACGGTCTGTGAAAAAGTAAATGATCCCGTCTTGTGTGGAAAAATCAAGGCCTTTGTTCATGCTCGAGAAGATCAGCAAGCAGTCATTCGCTTGCTCGCCGAGGAAGACGAAGTGGACCTGCTGGTGTCTTTGATGCGAAATAACGATCTTGCCGTTGGTCACAACCTCAATAGCAATCAAATCACAAAAGTCTTCTTGGCAAATGTAGCTTGGACACGGGCACTAGAGGGATCCGGTGACTATGTCGTTGCAGACGCCCGTATGTATGGTTACTTTTCACAACTGTTGAAGCTCTATACTCGATTGCGCGACAAGGAACAAATGACGGAACTTTTGTTTGATGGAGCCACGTCCAATCTCTTAAAGGACATTGTTGGGATTTTTTATGAACCACTCGCTAGAGTCTACAAAGCCGCCAGCATCCATAATTCCATCATGGATTTCTCCAGATTTGTAGACGACATGATTCATACCGTAAATCTCGCTGAAGAGCAAGATTTGAGCACAAATCCAAACGCTCTCGTTCAGACTTTTATCGATCTCACGTTACGCCATCAGAATAGTTTTTACCATTTCGTGCATGAAGCACACTTACATGACGATGGACTTTTCGATGGTCTCATGTCTTGGGTCGAGTTAATTCTCGGCTTCCTCCGAGAAGGTGCTTCGCAAGAGATCGATCTGGATGCCATTTTTGCATCGGCCGCAGGGTTGAATACCGATAAAGCGATTGCGGAAATAGATGCGTGTATTGAGTGGAACGGCAAGATGAAAGTATGGCGGCAGGAAAGACTGGAGAGGAAAATGGCAGCTGAGGGACCTTCGCAGGAAGCCATGCCTACGGGCGCCTTGTCCGGTAGTGATTTTGGCCTTGATCAAGCGGATCTCGATGAAATGATTTATGAGTCTGAGGATGAAGAGGAAGAGGCGGAGAATGAATTGGATGATTTAGATCCACTCGATGCCGAACTGAAGCGGAAAAAGCGAGTTTTGGCGAAACTGCAGAGGCAGTATGGAGAACCTGAAATGCCGCTCATTGAGGAAGTCTATAAACTGAGTGATGCATTCAAGGTACAGATCCGGCGCGTCTTGGCGCAGACGCCGTAGGGGTGTATCGTAGAAAAGTCGTCTTTCGTCCATACGCAATAGAGAAGTGTAAGGATTGCGGGACGACGTACCAGCTTCGTATCTGGAGACACTGCACATCTTTCTCCATGCTTCCTTACCGTTTGTGTTGTCCATCTGGCATGCAATCTTTGGCCGATTACTCACTGTCATTGTCTGCCATATCCTCATCCTCTCCTCCCTCTTCATCGGCTTTCGTGTCTTGCAGTTTCCTCAAGAGATCCATGGTACCAGCAAACACGCCACGAATCTCATTGACTTCTGTGGCTCCAATGTTATCCATATGCAAGATTCGCCCATCAATTTCATCCAATCCATCTCTTGCTTTCGCCTGCCTCGTCTCTCGCAAGTCACGCAGTAGACGGCGGACAGTCTCCACATCAGGCACATCGTCCGGCGCCGCATCCAGAATCAAATCGGATACTTCGATCCATCGAAACGGCACGGGGGAGAATCCCGCTGAATGGCCGGACGTGTCTGTTCGTTTTTCGTCTTCGAGGAAAGCAGTCAGGGATTCCACCGACAACCAGTCCGGTACAACAAAAGTCGCTCTTTTTTGTCGTTTCAAGAGGACGGCGAGCCAGATGGGTACTTGTGCACGAGCAGGCGGTCGCATTCGTGGAATTGTGCCTCCGATGAGCGGTAAGGCATCGAGAGCTTGTCGTGGAATGATTGTGATGATTTCTGATTCCGCTATGAACGATAATTCCGAGGGCAAAAATGTCGTCTGCAAGTGGCTCGGTAGAGCCATTGCTCAGTAGCAGCCTGGTATCCGTGAAGCTCCCTCTGTCTCATTGCAGCATTTAGTTTCGCAACTTTTTTGTGTTTCTTCAGATGGGCGGCTCCATCATTCGTTAACCCACAAAAAACACTCCAAAAGTCAAAGACTGTACTTACGACTGCCTGGGATCTTGCAATTGCTCAGTGTCAGGAAGGAAAGTAGTGGGACGAGATTATCCGGAGAAAGGTAGATGAATGCAGGAAGAAGATTGTGCAAGACATTGACCGGCCGCCGTCATATCGTCACGCATCATAAACCATCGTATGCGGAAACACAGACAAACAAGACATTCTTCTTGACTGTTCTCGCCGCTACTGCAACGAAACGCGATGCCAAGGCTTACATTGAAAAGTACCAGAAACCATATCACAAAGCACGAGCAATCAAGGTCAAGGAGTCTCGCACCATCCATGACTTTTTCAGTGCAGCTGATGGTGCATTGCTTGATGTTGAACCATCACTGGCACAGACGAGTCCAATCAGAGTTGCCCTCATCACAATCCGCGATTTGGCACAGACTAGCAGTGTCAAGTTGGAACGTATCGCCGAGACTCTGTCTCAGCTTCATCGTCTTGGTTTGCAACCTGTAGTCATCATTGACGCTCTTGAAGATGGCCCGGCAGGACACTCAAAACATGTTGAGCAATTTGCACAGATGTTAGAGTCTGCAAAGGTCGAAGCACGACCCATCAATGAAGGTCTCTTTGACATCCGCGGCCCTTCTACCACCAACATCCCTTCTTCCAAACAACAAAAACCGATCCATCAAAAACGACGAGTCACCGTTTACGACACAAGAGTCCTGAAAGCCCCAGTATGTCGTCGCCAAATACCTGTACTGCGGTGTATAGCTGTAGATCACCGTGGACAAAAAACTAGCATCACAGCAGACTCAGCCATGAGGGCGCTGTGTCTGGCATTCGGATCGACTCCCGAGTCTGTTCCATTCCAAGCAGATATTCGTCGATCAGCATTCATTATTGATAAATTGATCATCATTGATCAAGTAGGAGGTATTCATTCTCCACAGCGTAAACGGGGATCTCATGTATTCATCAACTTGGACCAGGAATCACTCACACTACAGCGCGAACTCGCGACTCTTGCATCACCCACTACAGCAGACAAGCATTTACGCAACTTGGATACATGTCAATCGTGCCTCGAGGTCTTGGCAGACTCTGCGTCCGCCGTCGTCACGACCCCTGAAATTGCCGGGTCCGTGATGGGACAACAACATCAGCACCCATTGATTCATAATTTATTGACTGATCGACCACTCTTCAGTCCTAGTTTGCCCGTGCATGGATCACGCACGCCCATTACCGTCACCACCATCTTGCGCAAAGGTGTGCCTGTCAAGGTGCACAGAGACATGCATCACGTCGATCTTGCAAAACTCAAGCGGCTGATTGATGATTCCTTTGGCCGGCGACTCGATATGGATGCCTATTTGGCGCGTCTACAGGGCGGTGAAGTCGCGGCCATTATTGTCGCAGGCGACTATGACGGTGCCGCCATCATTACAGCTGAATCACCAGACAACGACGACAATGGCGGCGGGAGTAGAGGGAAGAAGGTCCCGTACCTCGACAAGTTTGCAGTCTTGAGGTCAAAGCAAGGCGCTGGCGGTGTGGCTGATATCCTCTTCAATGCCATGATTAATGCATTTCCAGAAGAACTCATCTGGCGCAGCAGAAACAATAATCCAGTCAATAAATGGTATTTCGAGCGTGCTGTAGGCACGTTTGTCATTCCCTCCGACAATGATACACAATGGAGACTTTTCTGGCGGACCAAGCCGCAAAGTCAAAAGAGGTTCGACGAATACATTCAAGTGGCACGCAAAATTCAACCGACTTGGCTGGATTAGAAAGAATAACATAACTTACGAGTGGTTGGTTATGAAAGTTTACAATAGCCCAGGCTCGTATCCATACAGGTTGGAGCGACACAGGCCCGCATCGGAACAATCTACAAGAGGACGTCCGAAAATGATGTGCCAGGTATATTCAAGCACTCTGCCAAGCTGCCAATCCGTCCCCTCAGACTCTTTGAGCCATGTAATGAGACGCTGATAATATTCGATGCGACGAGCATGGACGGCAGCCCGCGTAACTGCAAATTGTGCGCAACAAGTAGCAGCAATTTGCGTCATCGGTCCAAACTCTTCCTGAAAAATGTCTTGCCAGGCACTCTCAAAGAAAGACTGCATTTTACCAGGCTGGAAAACACCATGAGTCAATGGCAGAATCTCGGGACAGTTTGGTTTTCCCTGACACCGCAAGTTGACGTACCCTTGTTGTTCCACAAAAACCCATCGCAAGTTTGTGAGTAAGCGAACAATGGAACGATCCGTCGTGTCACTGTTGTGCCAAGCTCGTTCGTGGCTATGAACAAAGACCATGTAGTCTGGTAGTTTGTCATAGTGATCCACGATGTAAGTCAGGTAAAACATCGCTTCGTGGCCTTTATTGATGTATCCATTCGTCCGATCGAGCACGGGATAGTACTTGTAATCTACTGTTCGTGGTAATGTAGCCAACCATGGCGGGGCGTCAGATGAAAGTCCACCAGTAATCAAGGTTATATTGTTTAGTGCAACCACTATGTGCGCGGGGGAAGCAAGTGTTTCTTTCGTCCTTAGTGGCCTGGCAGTATGTAGTGCTCGAAGATGAAATACAGGTCTCATGAGACTCAAAAAGAACAGTGTCGCACACAGACTCCAAGTCAACCATATTCGAGGACAGACGCTCCACCAAAATCGATGCACCTCCACTTGCTTTGAAGTGTCCAGTGTCTTTCCAGACCAAAACATCAGCTCACGACGTGCTCAGCACCATCGGGGTTTACGACGGCGCAAAGTACCGAGGCTGGCAGCAATGTTTCCCGTACAGGCAAGGAATCGGCCGCGCGAGATGTATTTGTGGACATCATGTTTTAAGTAGACTGTCTGGTATGTTTCTCCTCAATGTGCTGCAGACGGCTGATGCGATGAAATTGGATGGCGCATGCGACCTCGTATCGAAACTTGAGCAACCATTTCCATCTCCTAGAAATCTTAGCGAAGAGTGCTGCCACCGAGTTCCATTCGATCGGTCATTGGATTAAACTTTGTCCAAGGCTGTGAGGCTCAGCACGCCACAAAGAGTGGCTTGAACCAGCGGAGACTGACTCTTTGGGCCCAATTTGCTGCCTAGGACGCGGAGTGCAACCTGAAGAACTTGCCGTTTGGCTGTTCAATCTAGAGTGAGATGAAATGAAAGTGAACCAGACAAAGTCTACAATATTGACCTGATATGCGTGTTTTTCGTATGATCTCGCCACCGCCCCTGAGTACTGGCCTAGAGGACGCTCCATGAGGATCTCGCCAAAATAATGAGGAGAGTCCGAGATACCAAAGGGTTATCCGCCAACGATCGTCTCCTTTAGTAGCATATAGTCTTGAAGAGCACCAGTATAGAAGTTGTATACCGGACTGCTCGTGGAATCGCAACCCGAAAATCATGATGATATCTTTAGCAGTATGCGCACCTACCACGGACATTGAGCGGCATATTCTTCAGATAAAGCACGTTCAAGTTCAGTCTGTTCGTCTAGTAATCTTTCAGTCTCTCCCAGTAATGCCTTCAAGAACTGCTGCTCCTCGCCTGTAAATGATTTGATTGAAGCTTTTGCCAGCTCACAGTTCGCTTTGGCCGCTTCAAGTACTTGACGTGCTCGAACAATGTGTAGATAGACGCGAAAGAAGGAAACGTATTGCAGCAAAAGATTTCTAGCCAGGTAGAGAGCAGCGCACGAAATTGTCACCGTGTATAGCCTTGTAACAGCATGATTTATAAGACGCAAGCCTGTGTTGACACGAAGGAAAGCTGTAACCAAGAGCATGGAGAAGAGCGCCAAAGTCCACGGTCCTTCAGCTCCGTGATGTTCCGTAAAATTGACGATCCAGAAGACGAGAGCACCTCAAAGCATTCCTTTTCTGGATCCGGATATGTATATGTTTACAACGGTACTTTTTCAAGGTGAACGAAACATCGGGCTCAAGGGATGACAAGTAAATGCAAGTGCATGGGTAAGCACAGTTTCAAGGTTTCGACGTTTGTTCTGGAAATTTCTCCACATCTCAAACATCCTCATCGCACGCCGCCTCCTTTGTCATGTCTCTGCATTTAGACTGCTCAATCACTTGAGCAATGGTTTCAGCTTACTAAGAACCCATATCAGCGCTGAGGCTATGAGCGGCTTGTATAAGAGCGCTGAAGCGCTGAAACTTGATGGCAATGCCGCCTTTCGTGAAGGCAAATACGAAAAAGCCATCACTTCCTACACTCAGGCAATCACAAAGAGCAATGGCAAGATTCCGACGTACTTTACCAACAGAGCGCTGTGTCGACTTAGGTTACACGCAGATGCAGAGGACTTGGAGCGTGTGATTGGTGATTGCCAGCGCGCACTTGACCTGATTACTGTGCAAGACGTCACATCCATGAAAGCAAATTATTATAAAGGCCAAGCCCAACTAGAACTGGGTCGGCCCAATGAGGCTTATACATCTCTAGCGAAGGCATACAAGATTGCTATACGTGAAAAGAATGCGTCCATTTTCGACATCAAGGATATTCTGATGGAGGCGCGGAAGCAAAGATGGGCACGATCGGAGAAGAAGCGCTTAGAAGAAGAAGGCGCATTGGCTCAGCGTCTAAGAGCTCTTATCGAGTCTGAAAGACAGTGGGAGATTCAGAAAGCAGGCGATGATGAAGGTTGGATCGAGAGTGCCAACATGAAGGCAGATGAGAATCTGCTGAGTCTAGAGAACCTCTTGCAACGCTCGGACGAGCGCTTTCGGGTTCGTGATGTGCCCGACTACTTCATCTGTCCCATCTCATTGACTATCTATGCGGATCCAGTCATCACGCCTTCTGGCAGGAGTTACGAGAGAACGGCCATACTGCAACACCTCAAGCATAATCCTTTCGACCCTCTCACTCGCGAACCGCTGATCGCAAGCAAGATTTTCGATAACCTTGGTCTGCGAGACGCTTGTGAAGATTTTCTGCAGCATAATGGATGGGCCGTCGAATACTGACATAGTACATGAAAGGCATTACGTTGTTCATGATTCTACATTTTTGCATCTACCTTTAGCATCAGCAGAGCTGCACATCACTGCAGGCAAGCAGTGCTCATCCGTAGCATTTGTAGCGTATTGTATTATTCCATCATCACATGTTTTCATGCCGCGGACTGCAACGATTCCAGGTCCGATCAGACACGTGAAATCCCCACAACTCCGTTGCCCACTTTCAACTTGAGTTTGATTCTCTTCCTGTTCACCTGCACTCGCAAGAAGTCTTCCTCTAGCTAATCATGTCGTCCTGCTTCAGACTCGCAAGAAGATCGACTCTAAACGTTTCGTGTGGCTGGAAGCAGACCTGTCAAAAGCCTTTCTCTGCAAGTCCGCGATACTTTGCTACTTCTAGACTTGCTCGTGCTGATGAGGATACAAATTCACCTGGACCACTCCTCATGCTCACGGAAGAAGAGGAGATGATGAGAGAGTCAGGTGAGCCAGACTTCTAGCAAGAGGTGAACTCGGTCTGATCATGGAACAGTCGCTCGTTTTGCAAAGGACGTGATAGAGCCCAAAGTACGAGAGATGGACGAGAATGAGAAGATGGACCCTGCTATCATCAAGGGTTTATATGGTATGCTTCACAGCCTTCAGCTGGCTCTCATGCTAATGCTACTTAGATCTCGGTGTGAGTTTATGAAGGCGTATTCGCTTATGTTTGGTGTACTGACAAGGTGCAGCTTATGGGCATTGAGACTTCAACAGAACAGGGCGGTGCTGGTGCTTCCTTTACGTCAGCAATCGTTGCGGTCGAGGAGCTTGCGCGCGTGGATCCCTCAGTCTCCGTTCTTTGTGATGTTCACAATACACTTGTTAACACTGTCTTGCGAAAGTATGGATCTCAGAGATTGCAGGAAAAATACCTACCTATCCTTGCCAATGAAAAACTTGGTTCTTTTGCTTTGTCAGAGCCTGTCTCTGGCTCTGATGCGTTTGCGCTCAAGACAGCTGCGAAAAAGAATGCCGATGGAGACTACATCATCAATGGCTCAAAGATGTGGATCACGAATGGAGGTGAGGCTGAGCTCTTCATTGTCTTTGCCAACCTGGACCCTAGCAAAGGATACAAGGGTATCACCGCATTCCTCGCTGAGAAAGATTGGGGTGTCAAGATTGCTAAGAAGGAGATCAAGCTAGGCATCAGAGCTTCATCCACCGCTGCCATTCATTTCGACGACTTGTTCATTCCGAAGGAGAATCTGATTGGTAAAGAAGGTGAGGGATATAAAATCGCCATAGGTATCCTGAATGAAGGTCGAATTGGAATCGCTGCACAGATGACTGGTCTTGCTATGGGAGCTATGGATAAAGCTCTGGACTATTGTTTCAACGACCGCAAGCAGTTCGGGCAGTACATTGGTGACTTTCAAGGTATGCAACACCAGTTTGCCGAGGCTGCTGTAGAGGTCGAAGCGGCTCGTCTGCTCACATATAATGCTTCGCGACTAAAGGAAGCAAACAAGCCGTTTGTAAAAGAGGCCGCTATGGCTAAACTTTATGCTTCACAGGTTGCGCAGCGAACGAGTGGCAAGGCTATTGAATGGATGGGAGGTGTTGGTTTCACTCGTGAGTATCCTTTCGAGAAATACTGGAGAGATTCTATGATCGGATCAATCTATGAAGGTTCTAGCAATATCCAAAAGACTACGATAGCCAAGCAGCTCGAAAAGCAGTTCCGCAACAAATAAAAGAAACAGGCCTTGTGCCCTGAATACAATTTTTATCATCATTCAAATGGTCATAATCCCAGGGTCATTCTCTCAGCTTGCACGTATCGCTTGATGGCCCATACAGAAAAGCCTAATCAAAAGTTCAAAGAGCCCTCTGCATTTCATAATCGGTCAATCATATCTTTTTAAAAGTTACAAATAGCCCTCGAGTCAAAAGTAATGTCTCCAAACCCTCAATTATCCCACATGCATCAATGCCCTCGGGTCAAGTGTTGCTCATAGGTGTCTCCCGAAGGATGAGCTTGTGTAGTCAAATTCTCTCACTCTCAGATCCCTCTAGAATAGAGCCCTCAGGTTAGATCCCGCGCAACTTGTTAATCGAAGGACACTTTTGTGCCTTTGAATTCTTGAGCACCGCCCGATTGTCTTGCGCCGCCAGACATTCGACCACCGCCTCGACCACCTCGATCACCACCGCCGAATCCTCCACGGCCACCTCCACGGCCACCGCCTCCTCGACCACCTCCGAATCCACCTCGACCACCACCGCGACCGCCTCCTCGACCGCCGCCGCCGCCGCCATTAGAGTCGTCTCGTGGTTGGGAAAAGTCGAGTCGTACGGGTCTGCCGTCAATGTAGTGGCCATTCATGGCCACCATAGCTTTTGCACCATCGACTGAAGAGAATTGCACGTAGCCGAACCCTTTTGCTGCACCGGTTTCCCGGTCGGTAGGCAATCTCACCGACTGGATTTCACCGCACTCGCCAAAGGCCTCATAGACGGCGTTTTCATCGGCATTGAATGAGAGGTTTCCGATAAAGACGACGCTTGAAGGAGGACTCTGCACGTCTCCGTGTTGTTGCGCACGATTATTGGTGTTTTGCGCCGGTCGCGGTGTGGAGATGTCGATATTGACTTCTCGACCATCGATTTCACGACCAGTCATGGCGACTGCGCTGCGGACTGCCTCGGCGGAATCAAACTCGACGTATCCGAACCCTTTTGATTTCCCTGTAGCACGGTCCATGACGACGCGAGAACTCACGACTGTGCCGCACGACTCGAATTCCTTGCCGAGCCATTCATCGTCAATGTTCCATGATAAGCGGCCCACAAAGATGGTGCATGATTCACCCTCCGCAGCGGGCTTCTTGGCGGCCGGTTCCTCCGTTGTGGCAGACTCTGCTTTTCTCTTGTTGGCAGCTGGTGCGGCCTTTTCCTCTTCATCGTCGGAAGAGGAAGAGTCGTCGGAAGAGTCGTCAGAAGAAGAAGAAGAAGAAGAAGAAGAAGAAGCTTTTGCGGCCGCAGGAGCAACCTTCTCCGAGTCGCTGTCGTCAGAGTCACTTGACGCAGAGGAGTCATCATCATCATCAGATGATGAATCGTCGGACGTGGCTGCAGCAGCAGCAACCTTTTCAGCAGCCTTGGTCACGCCCTTCTTGGCGTCCTTGACCTTTTCAGTGACTTGCTCTTTGATATCTTTGCCAGTCTTGGTCACTTTTTTGGCAGCCGCAACGACAGCACTTTCTTCTTCTCCACCGGAGGATGAAGAGTCAGAGTCGGACTCAGAGTCCGATGACGAGTCGGACGTGGTAGCCTTGGCAACTGCCTTGGCTGCTTTGACTGGTTCGGCATCCGCCATTTCAGAGTCAGAGTCACTCTCGCTCGATGACGAGGAGGAGGAGGAAGAAGGTTCTGGTTCGGGTGTCGGTTCCTTCTTGGCCTTTTTGGACTTTTTCTCCTTCTTGGCAGGTTTCTCCTCGACAACTGGCTCCTTCTTGGACGATTTCTTGTCCTTGGAAGATTTTTCCGACTTTAGCGCTGCTTTTGCTTGAGTCTTGGCATCGTCCTTTGACGACTTTTTCGAGACGCCAGAGTCTGGCTTGACACTAGCGACCTTTGAGTCCTTCTTGGACTCTTTGACTGGTTTAGATTTACCCATATTGAAAAGGTCGGTGGTATGTGGGAAAAGTTGTACCTGAGCACAAGAAATGCGGTTTTTATTCTCGGTGCAAAAAAATAATTTCAGCCATTGGCGTAAGGTACAGAGACACGTGCAAATAGTGTCAATGCGAGTTGAAGCAGCTGACGACAAAAAACATCTCATCTTGTTCACACGCTGCGGATATGGGATGTGTAGCAGGCATGTTGGAGGGGTTTGATTGAGAGAACAAAGGCATTCCATGTTTTGCCATACTCGAGGAACGGACTTTCTTTACGCGTGGCAGCAAAATGTGGGGAATCATACAGATGTGTTGGGTTTACTTTGTACGAGCACCGACTCCATATGCGGACTGCACTGCAATGGCGATTGCTTTGCCAAGACATTTCTCGACCCTATCAAGCTTGACAGCGGCATATTGACACAATCGATCGAGCAGGAGGCCCTTTTTTCTCCGAGACTTCTTGACACTGCGCTGGGCAATTTCTCACACACACTCTCTCTCGCTTGTCTTGTCGATTGTCTTGTAATGCTCAAGTGCTGAATGCTGATACACGGTCAACGAGTAGGAACATTCGTAGGACATGTCAGCCGCGATTTGCGAGCCGCTGACAAAGCCAAGTGCGTTCTCCTTTCCCGCTTCTCCACTGCTAGCAATCAAAGTGGCGCTTTTAGACGGCCATGATCAATTGGCCAAACACAACAAAACACGGCATCTCGAGCCAGGCCGCATTGCAGCTAGACTACCTCCTCCGTCTTAAGGTACAATTTAAGTACCCTTTCGCATGCCATTCACAGAGATGCGGGATCCTTGCCTGAATCATGGCTACTTTGCTCAGTCGTGGTCTTGGCGACAGAGAGGCACGAGTAACGACAACGGTGATCAAAGGTCCAGTAGTATCCTTGGTAGATGTACCGTGTGCTCCGTCAGAGGCCCTGCTGGTACAGTTGCACGAACCAAAAACACCTTATACCTCCCTCGACTGCATTAGTGGTACGATAGGATACCCAGCTGGTAGAAACAGGACTGAGCACGTCTTGTGTCTTCAATTGCAGGGCGAAGCGCGCGTCAGTAATAGCCAGTGGACTCATTCTGGATATGACACGGCGAAGACAACGTGGCACTTTCTATGTCCTTCCACAACGGAGTTGGAATTGAACGATACCACGCATACCACGCTTTTCTCCATCTGCATTCCGAGTACTTTGCAGCCTAATCAATGTCCACTTGGGGAGCCATGTCACCTCGATCTGCCGCCCTCAATCTCGTCCGACACAAGTGCGACTATGAGCAAGTCTGGCATATCCTGGGCAATCGAGTATCGACTCAACATCGAAGTTCGGTCACGCAGTACCGGTGAGGTGGTAGATCGCACAACCACGCCATTCATATTTGCACCACAGGCAAACACGTTGCAGCGCATCACAGCACAACATGATGAAAGGGCAATTGACCTGTACCCTGCTCGCTTACACAACGTCCTTGGACAGAAGCTGGGTTATCTCACTCTTATGCTTCAGAGAAACAAGGTGATACGCACATCAGCCACCACCATGGCTGCGACCAGTCCAATTGATTTATGTTTCGTCTATAAAGGCCGCACACCTCCGCAGATTGCGCAAATCAAGATGTCACTAGCCTCGCGGACGTACCGGAGACTGACGCACCAACACGACAAGCATCGTGTCGAGTCCAGCTACCTCGTCTCGCATGACTTGCCATGTGTCAAAGTGGGCAAGGCTAATAATCAGTGGTGTCAGTCTCACACTGAGCTAAAGGTATGGACACTGAAATTGTCGCTGCCCATTACTGTGGGGTCTTCGAGCCAAGCTGTCCTGCCGAGCTTTGAAAGCTGCTTGATTTCGAAAAGACACGAGCTGCACATGACGCTTTCATTATCTTCCAATGCTAGTATCGCACTACGCACTATCGATTACTCGTTTCCCGTGAGCCTCGAAACGCATTCACGACCACCTCCAGATTTCACTGTAGATGAGATGAATACTGTGCCGAGTTACCAGGATACAATCTCAGTCTCACCAATTGTCGCGCCAACCATAGCAGTACCTACGTACCGCGATCCCATGCCAATGGACGAGATGCATCGAGTCCCCAGTTGGGCTGCCAAATCCATACGGGCCCTTTCAGTTGACGCTGGCGAGCTCGATTCCTAGGCCTGTCCCATCACCTTCCCGTACAAAATTCAGTTTTTATCTTGTACATTACTCAAAATTTCTGGTATATAATTTTATTCCATCTTCCATCTCATCTCGTACGCATCGTACCACTTCCCTATACGGTGGCGAGCGCCTCAGCGGCACAATTTTCAAATTTGAGTTTTCGAATTCGTCTCCATTCGCCTGCTGCGCCGGGGACATACACAGGTACTTGTAGTTGATTGTGTCGTCCCGCGTCTGCCATACACCACCATGCCTTCGCTTATTGACAAATTCAGAAAATCCAAGAGCAGTAGGGACCAATCAAGAGCTGCTGATCGATCCGTGGTGACTGGATCAAGTGATGACCAACACGACGAAAAACCTCCTGAATTTGTATTCTTTAGACAAGGCACGTCGGACGAAGAGCCTCAGCAGATATCTTCCGAGACTGACTTTGATACGGACGTGTCTCGACTACAGTTACATGAAAAGGAGACGGGAAAGATCGCGCTTACACCGGAAAGACCACCCATGACTCCCGCTACGTCTTATAATGGCGCCCGTGGGTCTGACGCGACGGCCACGACATTGAACGGGTCTCCCAAGTCGGCTGAAAAAAGACTATCACGACGCATCATCAGTTCCCTGTCGCGACGGCCGAGTCAAATGTCCAATAGGAGTCGTTCATCCTCATACCTCCCTGAATTCCAGCCGATCGACCATAGTGGCGACGTTGAAGCGCAATGGGAACAACGCGCGACCCTGTTGGCGCGAGCAGGGCCGCCATCTCCAGCTATTCCGCGGACAGATTCCATTTTTGACACGGGTCCACCGACATTGCCGCTCATGGATCTCGGCGAATCGACACAAACATCCATGCCCCTTCTCGACTCTGGCGGCGGCGGCGGCGGTGCAGACTATGAGTTGGCAAAACAGAGTCCTGCGCCGCTAGCAATCAGGGCGAAACCGCCGAGCATGTCGCGTAAGGAATCGACGCGATTGCGGCGCGAAAGGCATGCCATTGCGGAAGAAGGTCACGACGACGACGACGACAACGGTGCCCGCGGGGAAGAGGATGCCCTTTCTGAGCCGGGAACGCGAGACGATTGCTTACAGTGCGCGATCCGCGAACATGAAAGCGGCAACCTTGAACTTTCCGCGCACCTCTTCAAAAAGGCAGGACAAGGGGAGGAAGGTCTGCCCATGGGTCAACTCATGTACGGTCTTTCCCTGCGTCACGGATGGGGCGTCGAGAAGGATGAAGTGCGCGCTATTCATTGGCTTCGCCTCGCTGCGTCCTCCTCTGCTGCCGTGGAGGAGAGTGCCCTCTCTTCCGGTATTTCCGGCGGCGGACAAATGAAGGGCGATTTAGTGTTGGCCATGTATGAGCTCGGCAATTGTTTTCGTTATGGATGGGGACTCGATGTCGATAAACCATTAGCGAGAAATTATTATGAGACGGCAGCTAATCTAGGCGACCGCGACGCCATGTCTGAAACGGCATGGTGCTATGAGACGGGGTTCGGGACGCCAAAGGATAAATATAAAGCCGCATTCTGGTACCGCAAAAGCGAAAAGGCAGGGGTCGTGGTCCCGGGCATGCAATGGATCTGGAAACCAAAATACGATGAGAATCCATTCACCATGACACGATCGGAAATGAAGGACAAGACAAAGGAGAAGAAAAAGTGATGTTGTATTGTTGTTGAATCTTGTTGGCAATGGCGGATACACTTGTGTTGTGCTATAGACTTGAGTCCTTTTTCTCTGCAGTATTGCTCCCTAGGCCTGTTTCCTAGTCTCTACCACTCCTTGGGCTTGTCTCTGGCCCGTATCAACCAAGTATAATTCACTGCTGCAAGTACTTCTGCAAAAGGGTTATCATCGCACTGGGAGGAGGACGTTCTCAAACACGCGCAGGACTGGTCTAGCATTCACTCCGTCAATGCTTGACCTCGCTGTAGCTGCAACACCAATCAGCCTGAAATCTGTTGCAAAGGCCGCTACAAGTGAGACTCTGGCACTTTGTACTGAGTGGCGTGTCTGAGTACGACCGCCTCTAGCACGTCTTTTTCCCTTATATCCTGTTTTGTCTTTCGGCATAATGCTTGCGGAGCTCAGGAAGCAAAGCCCGCCTGAGATGGGCCCAGGGCTCTTCTTGAATAGGTAATACCGGACCAGAAACCGTTGTATCAACTGCACCAACACAACCCCAGTACGAATTCCGTAACGCAGATACCCAAGAGAAACAGCGACACAACCATTAAACTATCTAGAAGAAAACTATCCCCAACTCCTCGGTCACTGTAGTGCCATCGGAGCTATTGTCAGTATCGCTGCAGTCGCCACCCTTATCTGCGGTTGGAGCACTAACTGCAGCAGCATCAGGATCAGCAGCACAGCGATCATGTAAGGTTGCAATGACTTCTGTCACATTGTCCAAGGATGATGATGATTTTTGAGAAATCCTCCGTATCAATGGTGCTGCTGGTTATCCTTCGCCGCAAACATACTGAAACGCCTGTCCGAAAACATGACGGATCTTGGTCTTTTCAGCCACAAGTATAAGTTGTGTTCTAATCAGTCCAAGATTGGGAGTTCAATTGCCGATCATCTCTTGGACCAGACCTGATGCAAAGTTTCTCACTGTTGCATTGGCTTGTTTGATTACTTTCTTGAAATTTACATAATCTCCTTTCTTTCCTGGAATGCCGATTCCAGCGGAGGAAGGGAGTTGAAATAGTGCTTGTTCATTTTCAAAGTTTAGCCGCTGCCTCCTCTATACTGCGGCATTGCTTGAATCCTTCTCTCTCGAAAAAGCGCCGCGTGCTTGAGAAGAGTATTTTGATGGCACCATCTGACGCACCGGGGAGCTTGAGAGCCTTCGTTTCCTGCGAGGTGTCTTCACAGACCTTGAGCAAGAACTCATGATAAGACCGCAACCAGACGAGCGTGTACTGAAGGGCTTGCCATGACTGATGCAGAAGCAGGAACTTGATGGGATGGTCATCATAGAGATATAGGACACGGAGGAACGAAAGCGTGAGGCTGGCGGTATGGACACCGAGAGAGTGATCACAGCCATCAGTAATCGGCAGTGACCCCTGGCCACCAGAGCGTGTCCTCAGGCATTGCAAATGCGCCTTGAAGCACACCGTGCGATGTCGAGACACTCAGCGTCTTGCAATACTCGACCGCCTTGCACACCTCGCTGAGCTTCACTTGGTGTGCCCGGATGTTGCGGTACTGCCTTGTATGCTTCAAGATGTTTCGCTGCCCCGGGCAGGTTGGAGTGGAGGCAGCGATCACTTGTAGCATCAGGTTATCCCGCTCCTGGTCGATCGAGCACACCTTCAATGTGACCATGTTCCCACGAATGAGTGACAAAGGCTTAGAGACAGTCGGTCTTGCTGGACTGCTTGTCGTTGACCACCACGAACGTTATGTTTGTGGTCCGCTCAGTAGCAATAAGTCCCGCTAGCTAACGGCGCCCACGTATTTGACGGGCGTGTTCGAATGTTGGGCTGTGAGAAGCGATTGGATGAATCCTCTTTTCGACGAGCTGTGCTAGCTCGTTATTTGGCGTGGTACTGGTGATGATACTGATGTTCCCACTAGTGTCCAAGTGGCTCTGACGTAGAGGTGTCGTCGTCGGCCTTCTGGTAAGCGTATCTATTGGCTATTTCCGCCGCTTGGAGTCTTGAGGTCCATTGCAAGAGGAGCCACGGGTGAGACCGCCGAATACAAGGCACAGATGGAGTGCCAAGGTGGATTGTTAGGACGTTTCTGAAGATGGTAAAGTGGTTGACCGATTGAGCGGTCACCTTCTTCTTATACTGCAGGAGACGTATCTCAGACAAAGCACTAAACTTGTCCTCATGCACTCATCAGCCACAAGCGTGGAGTGCAGTCCGCGAGGCCTGTAGCCTTACAGTACGGCACTTCTCTTGCTTGGATAGACTTGGTAATTTCCGGAATTGTGAAGACTAGTTCTGTGTCGTTCAAGTCTCACAGGACGTGTAAAAGTCATAAACACGTTGAGTGAGGCAGGAAATCGTGGCTCGTGGATGCAACAGCGCTTTTGAGTCAATGCAGTACATCATACGTCCTTCGATACGGATCAGGTGTCAACCAAATAAGTATTTCTGTGATGACTGTCAGATTCTTGACGCATCCCATCATGCCCCGTGTGGTCCTGTGCTGTAATGTACTGATACGATGAAAAACTTGTTCATATCGTGGTAAATTTAGTGGCGGATCACATTTCCATTCATCTTGGTCAGACTCCTCAGTTGCCGTCAAAGACTCACAAGCTCCAGTAAGGATAGCCCTCCGTGCCTTGGCGGAACCGATAGAGCCTCATCTATCGGTAGCACGCACGGCCACATCATTTTTCAGACACGATTTGTCCTTCCGTCATACTAATAAGCCTCCGTAGCTGTTTCGTCTTGAATGAGTTCCAAGAAAAGTCTGCTCATCATCGATTGCATACCGCTCACAAAGGCACAGAATATCTCAATGGCAAAAGCGGCGCGTTTGAATACTCGTATGCTAGTACCAACAGAAAAGATTCACTAAAGATGTTGTTCAAGCAGTATAGAATTGATAATGTCTAGTGATTCATTATAAATTTCAATGCTTCCGGACAAAAGCGACACTTATAGCTACACTTCCGAGCATCCGTGATCTATATGACTCATGTCGAGAACAGTCATTCATCCCCTATAGAAGAGAAGAGAAATGACCCGCCCTTCAAGTAGCCTTTTGATTAATTTGCGCGACTGAGTTTCGCCATATACACCACTTCACTCTTCGTCGGATTCGTCTCCATCTTCTTCCTCGTCTCCACTCACTTCCAAATTTTCTGCTTCTGCCTTTTCCATCATCTTTTGAAGCTCGAGATCGTCTTGCTCAGACTGCGCTCTCGGCGACGTCTTTACCACCAAATTGCCACCTTGCTCTTTGATTGATTTTTGAATCTCGGCAATGGCGTCCTCCAAGAGCTTGATGCCAATGACTTTATCGAGGGCATTCGTGAGGACGACAAACAGCGGCGCTGCAACCAACTTGACCTGTACTTTATTCTCTTCCGTGTTGACTTTTTCCGCTGCTCGTAAAGCAGTCTTGATGGCGTCGATTCCCTCATACCCGAAACAAGTGACTTCCACGTCGGCACGAATTTTGATTGCTTGCGGCGTTAATCGCCTCGCAATCTGAGACTGCAAGTCTTTGAGGACTTCAGCGTTGGGTGGCGTTATGTCGGCAAAGACAGTGTCTGGCTGAGTAATGGCCAACTTGAATGCATCATAAGCGTGTCCGTATTTCTTGTACAGTGGCCATCCCACACTTTCATATAGTGATTCGAGAACTATATTGTGCTTGTCCGCCACGTTGCGCATTATTGAATGAACGGCCTTGCTCTTGTTGTATCGCTCTTCGCATTTAGCGACATCTTCCGGCGAGACTCGTCGTTTCGAAAGATCAATGTAGCCCTTTTCCTTGTCAACACGGAGCACGACCACGACTTCGTTTCGCCCGACACGGATGAGTTTTTGAATAGATCTGATTCGACGGCGAGAAAGTTCCGATAAAAGAATCATGCCTTCCGTGTTGTCGTATTCCAATAATCGAACATACGCTCCCATCTCTGCAATCTGGCGAACATTAACGACCGTCAACTCGTCCACTTCAGGTAACCGGTTTTCGTAATAACGGCATGATATGGTCGACATGCTAGGACTATCAGGCAACCTCTCCTACTTAGACACACGTAGCAGGTCTGCTTGAGCAACAAGAATTATAACGCAGAGGAAGTAGAGATTTGTGTTTTGGAGGAACAAGAGTTGGAAAAGTATACGATATATGCGAGGTGATATTTACGAGGTGTACGAAGCATGTCTGATCACACTCTGTAGGCGTGTGTCTATGCATAAGATGGATGTTGTACACGGCACAACTTGTTCGAAGTGAGACGGAGTCATGAGATTTGTGGTTGCCGTTGTAGAGGCAAGCATCATTGACGCACGACTTTGATCTTGTTGTCCTTTTGAAATTTGATAAACTTTTCCTCCGTGTCCTTGTAATTCACCAACAGCTGCTCCATAACATTCTTGAGTCCATCTTGATTCGTTACGAGCAGCGGACTGACATCCCCGACAGTCCGTTCAGTCAGCACACCGCCCACCATCCTGAAACACTTGCGATCTTTGGGTAATCCAGCCAAAGACTCAATCACAAGTTTATGTTCATCCGACTCTGTCTCCAAGTCTCCTATCTTGGCTGCCAATTGCTGCAGAGAAGACTTGTAGTTATTGTACTGCTGCTGGAGATCTTGCTGAGCAGCCATAAGATGGACGATTCGCGATAATCTGCTAAACTTTGCTCAAGATTGTGCAAAGAAACAATCGACTTTTGGCAAGAGGTTGAATGAAGAAAGGAAAAAGGTAACGAATGAAGTGTCTGCGAGCAGAAGACTTGGATGAATGAAAGAGACGCGCAAGAGTTACGGAAGAGAAGCATCAGCCTCAAATTCGATGCGGTACGCCTCACCCACATTTCTACTCTTCGTCATTGGCGTGACAATTCCCTGCTGGCTCTTCTCCCTTCACTCGCCCACACAGCACCACGATACCTACTCGAGTACTGCAATAGCCCCTATCCAATCTCGCTGAATCTTCAACTATGGCCAAGGAGTTTAGAAACGACGTCACGGAACAAATGAAACTGCAGGCTCAAAAAGCTGCCGAGGTAGGCAAGGAAGCCATCTTGAGTCATGCATACCTGTACCCGATCCAAGGCATCTACTACACCTTGACACACAAGTCCGTTCTGGGCCCACTCAAAGCACAACTTGTGCCTCGTCTCCTCCTTTCCCTCGTGGTACTCGTGGCACTGTTTGCAACAGTCTATGTCCCGCAAAGTCTCGCACTCAGCATCTTTAGCGGACCCCTGGGATTCATTTCCGCCGTGCCATTGGTAGTGAGTGAATGCAACATCATCATTGCTCTGCTCGCGCCGTTTGTGGTGGATGATAAACGCGATTTACTGTTTGATACAGTCATGCTCGATGGCGGATTCGATACACTCGTCTCCCATGGTCGTCAAGTCACACGCAGCAGCAAGACGGGGAAACTGACGGGCGCAGTCAAGGCAAAACTCACCTCGCCATTGCAGAAATTTAGTCCGGAGAATATTGCAAAGTACTTGCTCAGTGTTCCCCTCAACATGATTCCCGCCATCGGTACAATCCTCTTCATCATGCTCAATGGTCGGCGTGCAGGGCCATCCTTTTTGGCACGATACTTTCAGCTCAAGGAATTCTCCGCCCAACAAAAAGCACAAGAAGTCGAGAAACGAACAGGGTCTCTCACTGCCTTTGGTGTAGTCACAGTCCTGCTCGGACTCGTGCCAGTCGTCAATCAAGCCTTCGAGCTGACCAACGTTGTTGGAGCCGCACTCATGGCCAGCGATATCGAGAGGAAGAACAACAAGGGTATGTAGATACGTAAATACAAGTGTTTCCTTCTTTATATCTACATGTCTGTCATCTAGTCGAGTGTCGTGTCAATGCATTTATACCTTGGCTAATTGTTGTGCACTATACCAGTCTGGATACAGTTTTTCCAGCTGCGATGAACAGTCTTCAATCTGATCCAGAAGACTTTTGATGCCTCGATCCCAACGCGCCATTTCTGAATTTTCCTGAACACTGTTGTTCAAATCAACAAACTCAATAATACCACTGACTTGATCAATTTCGCCAGCGAGGCGATCGGTTTCTATCATATTTCTGACATAATCTTCCGCGACTTGTGGTTCCAGACCCAATAGGCCACCAAGCTCAGTCACACCAATGTTTTCATACAATTTCGAGGTCGAAAGAATATTGTGTTCAATCACCGCCCTGGCAACGACAGTCGTGCCATCTCCTAAAAGAGCAAGCTGATGCGGACGTAATGTGCCGCTAAACTGTTGGATTTCGTGACCTTTAATGATGCGACCTAAAAACATCTTTTCCAGGAATCGGTAATTGGAGGACGTTTGTGCTCGTTCATCTTTATACACTGTGCTCAGTAGACGTGACCGTGCTGGTCCCGCAGGAGCAAGTATTCCGCACGTCATGGCAGCGTCGAGACAGTTCATGCGTTCAGACTCGAGGATTTGCGTATTGAATGACAATTCAAGATACTTCTGGCTTGCTTCGATGAACTTCCGCTTTGCATCGAATATACGCGCTTGCGACAATTTGAAATGCAGTTGGATCGAGAGATCTGTCGTATCGTGTATCAAAAGCGCCGCTCGATTGAGGAAGGCATCTGCTGAAATGGCTTCATCCGCTTCTAGCAGACAACGTGTTATCCTAATGTAAGTTTTCAATTTGTAGTCGTCCTTGATGACTCGCTGTCCTGATTCTAGCGAGATACTCGTTAAGGTTCGCGCAGCTTCCAAGTAATCTTGCTGATTTTCATAAAGAGTGGCCAGCGTCTCCCGTACAAGCGTCATTGATTCCTCGAAAGTCGCAAGTCCATGAGCTTCCAGCTGAGACAAGATGAGACCCAGCATTTCTTCGTTGTCTGCAAGTCGCTCAGTGATAATCGCTATAACAGGACGGGCAACCATGAGGGGTAAATCCGATGAAGGACTTGTTATATTCTTGATGATTTGTGTCAAGTCATCATTGGAAGTCGCTTCTGAAATCGCTCGAGAGTATGCCTCTATCTGACTTGGCGCCGAGTCTGACATGTCTCTCAGTGCAGCTTGCTGCGAGCTCTAGCTTAGTATAACGTACGCGAGGGCTGGACTTCAAACCAATGACAATGTATATGTATGCATACATCATCTCCACCAGTTGGCTATTTTGAATTTTGAACACGAGTTAACACACACGTGACCATTAATGTGCCACGCTGTTGAAGCTTATTCACGGACAACAAGCAATAGCCATTACTCAGACTATACAGGCGTTTTGTGGTAAATACGGATGTGAATCCAAGTTCTCGGACTGGACGACCGTAACGTGAGCCAAAGTCAAGCAGGCGGCAGTAAACGATAACGATGATAAATAATTGATCTGAAACAGTGACTAGACTAGAGATTATACCGAAAGCTCATATTCTCCCTGTCTGTGAGATCCAGTGTGGCAGCCTCTTGGTCTTCATAAACCTTGTTTGCGTCAATGTCACCAGAAGCCATGAGGGCATCTCTTCTTCTGTTCTCCCTTACCGCAATATATCTGATGAGCAACAGATCTGCCATACATACACCGAAACAGACACACATGGCAATCTTCGCAGGGTCATATGTGGGCGCAGCAGAAGCGCGGAAAGTCTGTGGACCGATACAATTGCCCACGCAGTAAGCGATGAGATTCACTGCGTTCACGGTGACCTTTTTCGTGTAGCCAGCCGTGTTGGCACTGATAAGAGACAGTATGATCACAGAGCCGACAGGGTATCCATAGATCAAATAATAACCGACCAGACCCGTGGTGTGTTTGGCTGCTGCAACCATAATGACCCCAGCGAGTGGAACAATGAATGCGGCGAAAGCAGAATAAAGTCTCTGGTTTGTTCTCGTTGCGAGCCAGGCAAAGAATAAGATCCATACCACTTCAACCGCTCCAGCAGGTGTTCCAAGGAGCAAAGATTCTCTGTTTGTGTAACCGAACGATGTGATCAAAATATTTCCAAAGTTTGTGATGGCCCCATTCGGGATGTTTGTGGCCAATGCGAAGAGAGCATACAACCATGTATTGATGTCCGTCAGAGCTTCACGGAACTGATACCACTTGACTGTCTTGTTCTCGATCGATTGCTGATTAGAGCTTGTCCGAAGCGCCGCAAGTTCTTTCTCTTCCCTGCTTAAGAACCAGGCAGACGTGGGATTATCTGGTAGATAGAAGAAGACAAACACGCCAAGCACCATAGTAAGACATCCAGTGAAGAGGTACACTATCTGCCAGCCCTTGAGAGCAGCATGTGGATCTGAGCCCACATGTTTAGCTACGCCCTGTAACAGTCAGATATGATACGCTATAGACAGGTTTACTTGCGTAGGCAAAGGCACCTCCAAAGATCTGAGCGAAGCCATTGAAACTGTACCACTACATCTTTTAGTTTGAACCTAGTCGCCAGAACGAAGAGAATCATACCAGCCCGATTCGAAGAGGTTGTTCTGACCGCTTGTACCACTGACTGGTGATCAAGACAAATCCTGGAGTGACTGTAGATTCGAACACTCCCAGAAATGTTCGCACAAGCATAAGTCCAGCCCAATCCGTACATGCCGCAGTACACGCAAGAATGCCTCCCCAAATCACAATGTTGACGGACAAGTATTTAGCCAGCGGTAAACGCTGCATCAGATAATTCGTTGGGTATTCCCAAACCAAGTAACCAATGTAGAACCTGTGGCATCAGTCTCTTAGTGCATTAGAGAATAGTGAATCTATATCGACTTACATGGTTCCAAGTAGTGCGTACTCGTTACCTTTGAGATGAGTGTCCTTCTTGAGTCCCATGACACTCGCATAAGAAAGTGTAGTCTTGTCCAAGAATTGGATACCATAGATGACACACATCAACGGCATCAAATGCCAATCGATTTTTCGTAAAAGTTTTTTGCACTCTGCACTGTTTTCATCAAAATCGACGAGCCCGATGGATCCCTTCTCCACGACTTCTGTATTCTTAAGAGCAGGTTTGCCAGTAATTGCATTCTCCTCGAACCCCATGATATCTCGTGGTAGGTTGCGCTCCAAGTCTAGATTGATGGTGAAGACAAGGAGATCGTGTCTCTAAAAGTTGTTCTTGAGGATGGGAGGACCTGATATAAGAATGGTCTGAATCTCGGTAAGTTGCTATCAGGCTGTTTGGAGGCGTCTGCTTCTATCTTGTGGAGGCATCGGGTGTGGCACACGAAAGGACTTTTTTGACGATCGTGACCAGAAAGTGTTGGGGTGAATGTCTTTTTTCGTGTCTTCGCTTTTAGACTCCGCGTTGTGTACACATAGTTGGTCGAACAGTCTTTCGCCGTGGTAATCAGACTCCTTTTCGCATCGAGGGAGTCTTACAGCATGTAGAGTGTAGTTTCGAGATACATTAGAGCAATCGGAGGATTCTAGCGCGAAGAATGATTGGGCGACGCGTGTGGGACCGGAGTTACTTCGCCGTGGCGCGGTGGACCGTTGGACGCACAGCCGTAGTCCATGAAGTCCAGTCACTGTCCGTTGAAGCCTGCGAGACACACGTACAGCACAAGCTCAAAAGGTGGTTATTTTTAGTTGATTTTAATTCAGGCAGCTTAGGACAAGCAGCGGTCCATAATCTGCAGTCTGTAGAGCTCTTAACCTTGGTCGCACTACGCCTCCTTTCAACTTGACTTGCAGAGATAAAAGAGCCACACGTTGTGTGGAGACCTACCGCAATTCGCTTCGCGTTGACTTACCACAAATTTTCACTTTTGCCATTCTTATTGCGGATAACAGCTTGCATAATCGCCCTTCATGATAAGCCTAATGTGCATATCATGGGATGAGACTCGTGCAGGTACCAGGGCCAGAGGGATGACACAACTACATCTTTCGTCGTTTGAAAAATAGGATCCGTTTACTTTACAAAGGGACTCACGTCAGCCTACCATAGCTTGACGTGCCATGGTGTTCACCTCGATAAACCATCTTCCCGCGGCCCTTGTAGCGGACATCCAGAACCGGGAGGGTTGTATCGCGATGCTGATAATTCTTCTGGGGTATGGTCTGATCTTTCTCATTGCGGTAACGATATGAACTTCGGACATCACGAGAGCGACTGTCGTATGGCCGCTCTCTCTGATATGCGCTTTGTGAACTCTTGCTATACCTTCCTCGATCATCGATTTTATTCGGATTGCTGTTGCTGTCTGATTTGCTTGACTTGTGCGGCCGATGTCGTTCATCAGAGATTACCGATTTGCGATGCTGACGCTGCTGTCGGTGATGGACATCGCTACCAGGATCTTCAATGTGCATGACCACATTTGACGATGTGGGTTCATTAACCATATGTGCTTGCTGAGTTCGCGTTTGGCTCGGTGGTCCTTTGTACTCGAGTTCGCCACATCGAGCGATTGTGATTGACTGAAGTGGCCGGTCTTCATCGTCAACTTCTATTTCACTGATTTGCTGAAGGATTTGTTGGCCTTTGATGACCTTACCGACACAACAGTGCACTCCATTGAGATGCGGACTTGAACGCAAAGTGATGAAGAATTGACTACGTGGAGCAGTCTCCGCCATACAGACAAGCATTTCCTCGTCGATATCTCGCCAGAATAGATCTTCTTGCGCGAACGGGTCTTGCGTGTCTCCAAACACATGGGACCCTCCGGAGCCTGTGCCACTGGTGTCACCTCCTTGTATAGTGAAAGTTTCGACAACACGATGGAAAGCTGTGCCTTCATACTTTGGCTCCCCAAGCTCCCCGGTACAGAGCGAGCGGAAGTTTTCTGCCACCTTTGGAACTTGTACATCAAAAAGCTCAATAATCACTTTCCCTGGTATTTTGGCGAGGCCGACAGCGAGCTCAAGAAAGCAGTAGATGGTCATTCCAGTGCAAGGAAATCTCCGATGACACTTTAAAATTCACGGAATAGATGTGGTTACCAGACGCTTCAGTACTATGAGCCTTGTAAATTATGGCAGTTCATCATACAAGAGGTCGTGCCAAGATCTCATCATGAATAGGTGCTTGACTCACATAAAAAGGCTTCCCGACATTGAGCCGCACGAAATACTCAACTGCTAATTTCTGCGGCTGTGGAGGTGTCCAGCTCTTACCGACAACCTTGCCTTACAGTATCCTGACCGATGCAGACGTAGCAGATTTTTCTTCATATCTCCCGTGACCTGACCTTTGACAGTATGGCTTCCGGAGTGCTCCCTATGTTCGAAGAGTTTAAGAATGAATTAGACAGCCATTACGATCGTCGCGAGCGACTGGTCAAGGCATCACGAGACATCACCGCCCTGTCGAAGAAGATGATTTTCAGCTTGCATAGAGTTCCAATACTGTCAGGTGCAAGTACAGATATCATTCCTGCTGAAGTCGCTTCAGAAGTCCGTAAATTTGAGTCACAGATTCACAATCTAATGTCGCAGAGCCAAGCAGAGCTTCAGCAAGCGAATGGTTATCGATATCAACGAAACATTTCCGGTGGAATACAAGAATATGTAGAAGCAGTCACTTTACGGCATTATATTCAGAATGAAAATGTACCAACTTGGTCCGAGACACAAGCCATGGTAGGAGAAATAGAATTGACCTATGCTGATTACATCCTGGGTATAGCAGACCTGACTGGCGAACTCGCTCGTCGTGCTATTACGGCTCTTGCTTTGCCAGAAGAGGAGGCTCTGAAGTATACACAGAGAATTTCAAACTGTCTTAGAGAACTCACATTGCAATATCAGATGCTTGATGCCGACAGACATACTGAAGGTCTCAAAGAACTTGACAAGAAGATTTCTGTAATGCAGAGCAGTCTAAAGAAAGTAGAGCTTGGGGTTTTTGACAAGTGTGTCAGAGGTCGCGAACGTTCAGAAACATGAAATAGGATACTCGGTACTCGGTACTCACATGAGAAGACATAGATCCTCAAGTCACCGTCTATGCTAGCCTTTACAGAGCATCCCTCCTATGCTCATTCAACGTACCTGTGCGCTGACTGCTCTTCGCACGTCATTTTCAAAGTTCCGTAAATATCTTTTGGCTTGAAGGAGCCGGCAGAATTTGCCGACATGAAATTAGTGGAGGAATTTACCCCGGCAACCATGAAACACGATTTGCAAATGCATGCATGCGATATGATATGATAAATCCTGGTTGACGTCTCACATTTCAACAATGGATAGAAGGCGAAATACGAATCCAGTATCTTTACCTCACTACGTCAGGCGAACAAATTCCGTCGCACTCGTCAACGACTTCGTGGGACTATCAACCATTGCCGCCCCTCGTTACGAGCCAGCACCAGCATATGAGACATCCTCTGCAAATTACACTACGATCGTTAGAACGCCATACGATCAATGCAATTCCGGTAACATTTCCACGTCTGCAGGACGGCCTAGGAAGTATCTAGCATTACACGCAGCTGAAGTGTATTTCAAGGAAGTACTTCGCAGAGAACGCAAACAAGACCTGAAGAACATAATTAATCAATATAAGCAGGACCTGAGCTCTCTAGTGGCTCATAAAAATGCGAAAGATATCATGAAATCTGACACTGTCGAGGCGCTTTTCTTGATGGGTAGAAGTAAAGGACTTAAACACTGGATAAACCTTGCGATCGAGAGAACAGTCATCCCTGAGCTTGCTCGTAGAGAAGAGGAAGATTTGAGAATCTGGCGGTCTGAACAACGTCGGCTGCTTGAAATGAAGCAGACAGAAGTGCTTCAGAAGTCGCATGCTGAACGTGTACACGCAATTGCTGTCGACCAGTCACGAAAACATCAAGTATTTGGAGATATTGGGACCGGTCTCAGAACAGCTGGAAGGGAAATCAATGAAGTCCGTGGATCTGGGCCATCTCTTGCTCAAAATCGTGCGAAGCGAATATCCAATTTGATGAAGGAGCATGGTGACGACATGTTGTTTGAATTTAAGAGGCTTGAGACTCTGTGTTTGTCACGAATGCAGACCGCTTGGCAAACACTGTTGGAGCATTGTATCGTACAGATTTCTTTGGTGAGGGGACGGGCAGATCAATTTAATCAAACGAACGGTTGCTCGAAGGATCGTGCAAATGTCATGGAAGCACTGATGGCCTATGAAGCAAATATCATGCAGAGAGCGCTCTCGCTGCTGCTTGATACTTTTTCTCGAAGTGTAATGGAGAAGCCCAGAGAGTATCCTCCGAGTAGCTCGTTTTACAAAATATTTAATCCAATGACTGGGTCTGCTCTACGTGCGGCGAGGGAGGTCACAACCTCCAATGGCTTGATTTACGACAATTCTTTCCTGAAACAAAATAACCTTGACGGATATGCCGCCACGTTCTACGACGCAATGCAGGATCACTTACTTTTGCTCATGGTTGCAACGGAATTACAAAGCTCTGCGTGGAAGGAAGATCGAATACGACTGTGCAGATACCATACTCGCTGAAACACAACAGCCTTTTAAGTGTTTATTTGAGTAAGCTGTACACAATGCTTGCCTTCCAATGATCTGCTCACGCACAAGACTCGAAGACCACTACAGTTTTCCTTTAAAAAGATTCGCTATGCTGATGATACATGTATCCCTTAGACTGTACTCACTGGACTTGCCGATTCGGTTGCTTTCTGTGTCGTGTCAACGACTAAATGCTTATACTTGTTCACCAGTTTTGTCATATCTTCCGCTTCCAGTAAAGCCGATTTTTCAATGAGTACTCGTGGGAATTTCAGCACTTCATTGACCAACATCTCTTCGAGTCTGATGACTTCCATGAGATATCCGAGATTCCCACTAGCTTTCTCCAAATTCTTCCTTTCCTCACTGGTAATTAGAAGTGTTCTGCCATTCGGTTCCTTCCCATTTGCGAACCCATGTGACTCCATGAATTGTACGGACGCCGCTGTTTTGTGCGTTGGCAATTCCATTTTGCCATCGACGACAATTAATTTTCCCGTTTGGAAGAGATGTGAAAAGACGTTTCTTATAGCGAGATGATATATCTTCCGCGGCAATTTCGTCGAAAAGTCTCTTGGTTTCGGTCCATGCGCACGTCCACCGCCACGCAACATGGGACTTCGACGATCACCGAGTCGAGCACGACCGGATCCCTTTTGAGGACGCATTTTCTTGGTTGATCCGGAAACGTCGCCTCTCGTCTTGGTCGATGCAGAGCCTTGACGCATCGCATCACGTTCATATACCACTGCGCGATGAAGGATGTCTTTGCGTATCGGCAAGTCGAGAAATTTTGGGGAGACGGTGATGCGTGCCGTGGGAGTAAGGGTCGGAAATTGATGTGTCGTGACGCAAGTACCTCGATTCACGATAGATGAGGCGATACTCGCCGCCGTATGAGCGCTACGCTTCAGCATCTTGAACAGAGAGACGACTGACAAATGAAGGACTGTCAACCTTAAGAACCATCTATGAATTCTGTCCTTGGTTATCCAGGTCAGTTAAACGACACAAACGATGTCTGTGCGATAAAAGATACAATACAATATAGACTATACACTGCGGCGTCCCTAATGTAGCATTGCTTACATGCAAACGAAAACTCAAGTACGTACTGAGGCACGGCACATGAGAAATCGCATCAAGTTGCGTCAAAGCAATCTGTGTTTCAATTTATTGCAAGCACAATAGTAATTGCCAAAAAACCGGTCACCATAGAATCCGGTAGAAGCGCTTGGTCGGAGTTAATTTATCCTTACTAAATGGCTTTCAACTGGTTTGTTTCGCAATCACACCTTTGCTTCCGCCGTTAGGGTGTCGCCAGTATGAATATGATTTGTATTCCTAGGACACGAAACATAAAGCTCTCGAAAACGATAAGCATTTGCCAGAATATATCGCTGCAACCATCTTCACACGGCGCCTGCAACTAGCTGCGATTGGTTGCAGTATCTAATGTCCTAGGCTTTTCGCCATGGATCGCAACATTTTGTGCAGGCGCCATACGAAGACGGCTGCAGGGATGTGTTCTGGCTTATGCTTATCGTTTTCGAGGGCTTTGGTCATCGGGTCCCAATTGCCAACGACCTTGGCTTTTAGGGTCTCCTTATCGGGTGTCGGTGTTCGCTGGGAGATTCTTGAGCCAAATCCTTGTTTGAAATCCTGACGAAATGGGACAGGGGGCGATTTAAGATCGGGTTTTCGAGCGTTCTGTACTGGTAATGCGCTCATAGATCCGCTACCAGACATTTCCAAGAGGTTCACGCGTTGACTAAGCTCGTTTTGACCACTCCCGGGTTGTTGAAGTTCGTGAGAGAGATTTCGAATGAGCTCAGCAAGCTCGTCGTTGGTGATGTTTGTCACAGCTCTTCCTCCATGACGTTCAGCTCATGCTCGTTTTCTGAATCCGCGCGCAACTCGACCTCGCTATTGACGTATCGTTCCATGTCCAAACTTGATCGACGTGGCACTGGGGAAACGGATGATTGAAATGGTGATTTTACCTTTGCTGGCAGGAGTACTATGTTCATACCCATTCTGGGAACGCCGAATGTCACGCTATTAGGATAGGGAAGAATGACTGAGGCAAATATTGAGTTCCATCAAATGCTATAGAAGATCTATTATGGGGATTGCAGGGCAGACCGCTGCGGCGAGGAATGAATGGGATTTTAAGGAGCTGAACTCATACTGCGAGTCAGTTCTGCTGTACAACTACGGTGTGCACAACATGCTAATTTATACATCTCAATAGTCAGCGATATCGACCCAGGCTCCGGTCATCTGATCAACTTCGCTTCCATAATTCCCGTTTGTGAAGGCTAGAGCTTTGCCTGGGAAACCCCAGATAATCTTGGATGGGTCTGCAATATCAGCCAGATGCACAGCTTTTCCAACAGAAAAATCAGCATACCTTCTCTCTGAGCTCCACAACCATAGGTCCTACCGTCGCTGGTGGTGAACTCTAAAAAGCCAATACGAGTATGATCACTTCCTGCTCCACGGGAGGCCTTTACGTTCACGCCCACTACTTTAGTGATATATTGTACTTCCGTACCAAGTTGCAATTCAAACTCGACTGTCGGATTGCCTCGAGCATTGCCATGAGGACCGCTCCATTCCACGATGGTTCGTACACTAGGGTCAGAAGATCGTTCGGCGTATGAAAAAGCGATAGCGTCAAGACGATCGCCGCACCACATCTTGACTCGCTGGAGCCGAAGAACTGGGTCTTGTGCATTGACAGGGCCGTCAGACCACTAAAAGATGTTAATTGACTATAATCCCATTTAGCATGGTCGGCAAACTCACTGATTTGTCGCCATGAGGGCCGCCAATGCGTTCTGTCCAAGTTATTGCAGCATTGGGCTTGCCACCGGAAGAGAAAGCACCTGATCGCTTTTGCAATACTGCTCCTGGAGAGCCCACATACGCAAGAACCTGAGCTGTGAAGAGAGTCAACTTCCAAAGTCCCATGATCACCCTAAAGTGAAGATTGCGGAGTTCTGCTCTGTTGCGAATCGATCATTGCAGAGTTCTTAACAAAGTGGCAGTGGCATTGTTTCTGTCATGTGTAAAAAGACTTTCTGTTTCACGTTTACACAAATTTGCATAAGAACATGTGGACAAACCAAGGTGATTCTACATGTGGTAACATTTATCTGATGTCGAGTCGTTCAATCTTCCCGCAGTTTGTTCATTCTGGCCATAAATCATGCAGGCAATTCTTGCTTCAACCCAGCAGCTTTCCTGGCATATCCGCCCACGGAACAGATGTGATACACGATCTGCCCACATGGCTGCGCATCGCTGAAAGACTGCGCGCTGTGACATCCAAGGCAAAGCTGCAACACTCTACACGATTACCTCATGGCCAGAGTGCGGAGTAATGGTCCAAATGAGATGTGCTCGCGACTTTGATGGTTGTGTTGATGTAGAATGAGTTCAAGAATTCTGAAGACTTGAATGACACACACAAACGATGTGCCGGTTATGTGTAAAGCTTGATTAGTGAAAATAGTCATACCATTTATCCGGCAGACTCCTGTTCTACGAAACAAGAACGACAGCACATGGTATAACACCAGCCACCAGCAAGATCCACTCGATTTTTCCACGTCTCACTGCTCAGCGCACATGTCATGCGTTGTCAACGGCCCGCAGTTGTTTCGTGGATCGTTCTCTGCTCACCTTGCCAGCATTCTATGTATGAAAGCGGTTCTCTCATTAAGCTGATTCAAAAGGCTCGTGAATGTTGCCAAGTGACCATCGTCTTGCGACAATGTCCTTCCCTTCAGAATCTGGCCGGTCGCTTTCAATCGCAGAGTGCAGACGAACGGACCAGGATATTAAGATTCATCCATCCTGGCATCCACATGGGAACGAGTAAATGGATTTAGTGGAAACACTGCATAATGAAATTGGATTTTGATGCTATCAACACCAAAGACATCCTTGACCATCATCGATCTGGAGATCATGAATTACAAGCAGATTTTATAGTTCTACAGTAGAAGCCTTGCTTGAACCGACCAGAATGTATGCCTTGAACTTGCTTACAAAGGTGACACTCGAGGTAATGGAAGACGGATATCCCACAAACATAGCCGGCTGCGTTAGTATTGTGCTGCTGAATATCATCAGTGGGCGAATGACAGGATTAGTTGTCGCAAAAGCGCCTCTCCTTCATCCGTGATCTGGTGATGAAATACGCATCGGCCACCACTTAGTGTTAGACCAAGAGTTTTGCCCTTTTCCGTCCACTCTTGCTCATTGATACCGCTGGCCTCAAGGTCAAACCAACACATGTTCGTGTCTGCGGCGTGTGCTAGTCGAAACCCGTTTTTTTGTGCAAGTTGTGCAATACGGGCAGCTCTAGTGTGGACAACCTTGAGTCCGTGAGGAAACTGAGTGTCAAGGGCATAACGAGCAGCACCTGCCAAGATACCAGTCTGACGCATTCCTCCGCCCATCATTTTCCTGTACCGACGTGCCGTTTTGATGAAAGCTTTGGGACCTACAATAACCGTCCCGACCGGAGCACCGACTCCCTTCGAGAGACAAAGCGACATGGTATCGAATGCTTGTCCATAGCGGTTCAGAGGCACACCAGTTGCTGCCGAAGCCTCCCATAATCGAGCACCGTCGAGGTGCAGAGGGATTTCCATTTTTCGGGCCAGCAAACTGATCTTTTCGATTTCCTCAATCGGGAAGACCACCCCAGCCAGTGTGTTTTCCAGTGAGATGAGCTTGGTGTCTGCGAAGTGTACATCTTCGCCCAGTATGAGATTGCTCTCGACCTCTCCAACAGTCAGGTGTCGACCATTCTTTGGAATGACTGGTGTACTCATTGCTTGACTAAACATGGCAATTCCCGCAGCCTCGTAATTGATGATATGAGCCCTTGAATCGCATAAGATACTGTAAGGGGGCTGCTTCAGATGTGTCCTTATGCAAATCTGATTCCCCTGAGTGCCAGAAGTACAGAAAAGACCGGCTTCCTTGCCACACAAGTCAGCGATATGCTGTTCCAACTCCTGAGTCGTGGCACTCTCGTTGTAGACATCGTCTCCTAGATGTGCGTCTCGCATTGCCATGAACATGGCATCATCAGGGATCGTGACTACATCAGAACGAAAGTCCGCTGAGGGCGAGTACTGAGCTCTAGGCTTCGCAACGACAGCCATACTCCGGGAGCTGACTAACTGAGCAGCGTCAAGGAGAGAGGAAGACAAGAGTGATAAAGCATAGAACCTTAACGCCACCACCTATAAAATTAAGCGCCGACTTTAGTGATCACATCTGCGGCTGGCTACTGCAGCATGAGCTTGCCGCAGTTGTGATGAGAGTCTTCCTGTGGTCTACGCTCATTACTGACCAATAGCGATTGCTACTCATTGATATGGTTTTTGTGGCTGCTGCACAGATATGTTCAACCGGGAACATCTTGAAGAATCTGGAAATATGTAAGGGCATCATCAAGAAAGCTTCAGCAGCTGGGGCCCGTTGCATCTTTTTCCCCGAGGCTTCAGACTTTATTGCCTCGAGTCCACAGGAATCCGCGGCTCTAACGCATACTTCTGAGTGTGCCCAATTTCTGGATGGCATTAAAATTGCGGCTCGTGAAAACAAAGTACAAATCAATGTTGGTGTACACGAGGCACCAATAGTGCAGGATACGGGACGAATCAGCAACAGTTCACTTTGGATTGATGAGAACGGCTCGATCACGCAGAGGTATAGAAAATTGCATTTATTTGATGTAGACATCAAAGACGGACCAATGATCAAGGAATCCAATTCTACGGAGCCTGGCAGAGAAATTGTTGCACCATTTGACACTGCTTGCGGCAGAATAGGCCTGGCCATCTGCTTTGATCTGCGATTCCCCGAGCTTTCCCTCAGTCTTACGAGACAAGGCGCAGAAGTACTACTCTATCCCTCTGCCTTTGCCGTCCGGACGGGGGTGGCCCATTGGGAAACACTGTTGCGAGCTCGAGCTATTGAGAACTCTGCCTGGGTCATTGCATCAGCTCAGGTAGGGAAGCACAACGATAAACGGATCAGTTATGGTCACACTATGATTGTGGACCCCTGGGGAAGTGTTGTAGCACAAGCTGGCGATGTCTGCAATCATGAGCCGAGTTTTATCATGACAGACATTGACCTGGACATGAGTGTTCAGGTGAGAGAGTCGATGCCACTGCAGAGACGCAACGATGTTTATCCACAAATTTGAGCCGCGTGGATTAGGGTTTAGTTTCTGTTAGGGCAGAGTGGCACTTCCATCATTACTCCATCAAGAAACGTTCTCACACATACTCCCTTGACCCATATCCTCGCGTATGAAGAGTATCATTCGGAGAGCTTCGCGACATTCTCTCACGAACCCCCTCTTGCACCGCCCTAACCACCCTCCCTCATATATCGCATGTACTTTACGGAATTCCAGATCGCCTCAGTATGGCCCAGCCTGCTCGAGGGCCTTACACGGTCCGTTTCGGCCCTCGACAATAGCTCGCAAAGATGCTGAAGATTCCGATGGCAAAAGAGCTGCTTTGGAACAAGCAGAGGAAGCTGCGAAAAAAGCAAACTCGTCAAAGTCGTCATCCTCTGAGGCAAATAATAATTCAAATGACTCGTCCGAGGGCGATAACATGCCCAAGGCAGTCACGAAACTGCAAGTTCCCGAGCAATATCCCGAGGTTCTGGCTTTACCTATCGTCAGACGTCCTTTATTCCCAGGGTTCTACAAGGCTGTGGTTGTGAAAGATCCCCAGGTCATCGATGCAATCAAAGAAGCCGTCAGAGTAGGACAACCATATCTAGGCGCTTTCCTGCTTAAGGATGAAAAATTAGATACTGATACCATTGCTTCTCTAGACATGGTATACGACGTTGGTGTCTTTGCTCAAATCACCTCGATTTTTGGCTCGAAAGGCGCAGACGGCAAGGATGAAAGCCTAACCTGCGTTCTCTATCCACACAGGAGGATCAAAATCAATTCAATTGCGCATAATCGCGGCAGCGTCTCAACTGTTGACGACTCAGTTTCAAAGCAGTCAATGGCCGATCCAGATGCACCAATTGTGGACGAAGCTCGTGAAGACGGTTTCTTCACTTCGGAAAACAAAGGCAGACCCTCCAAAACAAAAGTCATAATCAAACCAGAAGATAGCGATCTGCTCGAGGAAGCAGATTCTGTGCCTCTTGATGCAGACCCGGAAGCGTCACAGAACGAAAAATCTATCTCCACACCATTACACGTAACTCAATTTTTACGACAATACAATATTACCGTGGTCAACGTCTCAAATCCGCAAGACGAGCCGTACAATCGCAACAACGAAAATATCAAGGCGATCACGGCTGAAATTGTGAATACATTCAAGGAGATTGCACAGATGAATCCTTTGTTCCGAGACCAAATCGCAAACTTCAGTATGTCTCAATCTGCTGGATCGATGTTTGAAGAGCCCGCCCGTCTGGCAGACTTTGCCGCGGCAGTATCTGCTGGTGAAACCGCTGAGCTGCAAGAGATTTTGAAAGAGCTCAACATCGAGAATCGTATACACATGTCACTTGTGATCCTCAAGAAAGAACTGATGAATGCTCAGTTACAACAAAAGATTTCTAAAGATGTGGAAGGTCGAATACAGAAACGACAAAGGGAGTTTATGCTATTAGAACAATTGAAGGGTATTAAGCGCGAGCTTGGGATTGATTCTGACGGACGCGACAAGCTTGTTGAAAAGTTCAAAGAGCGAGCCTTAAAACTCTCCATGCCAGACCACATTAGGCCTGTATTTGATGAAGAGTTGGCAAAATTACAAACATTAGAGCCTGCATCGTCAGAATTTAGTGTATCGAGAAATTATATCGATTGGTTGACTTCAATACCTTGGGGCCAGAAGTCTACTGAGAATTACGATATCCAGCATGCTATACGTGTTCTCGATGAAGATCATTATGGACTCAAGGATATCAAAGATCGTATTCTTGAGTTTATTGCTGTAGGCAAGCTTCGTGGAACAGTCGAGGGAAAGATTCTCTGCTTCGTTGGTCCTCCAGGAGTAGGCAAAACCTCTATTGGCAAATCCATCGCTCGCGCATTGTCGCGACAATTTTACCGCTTCAGCGTTGGCGGTCTTACAGACGTGGCGGAGATCAAGGGTCATAGGAGGACATATGTGGGTGCCATGCCAGGCAAGGTCATACAGAGTCTGAAAAAGGTGCAAACGGAAAATCCGCTGATTCTGATTGACGAAATCGACAAGGTCGGTCGAGGCTATAATGGAGACCCATCTTCAGCGCTTCTTGAATTGCTCGATCCTGAGCAGAACTCTTCCTTCCTCGATCATTATCTCGATCTACCAGTCGACCTTTCAAAGGTCCTATTTGTGTGTACCGCGAATCAGACTGACACAATCCCTGGGCCTTTGTTGGATAGGATGGAGGTCATTCAGTTATCTGGATATATCGCCGATGAGAAGAAAGCTATTGCCAAGCAATATCTTGCCCCGACTGCTAAAGAGTCAGCCGGTCTGAAGAACGCTCAGGTTGACCTCACCGATCAAGCAATTGAGAAATTAATCAAGGAGTATTGTCGTGAGGCAGGAGTAAGGAACCTCAAAAAGCAAATTGATAAAGTCTTCCGCAAGTCATCCTTCAACATTGTGAAGGAATTGGGTGAGTCTGGTTTGCCTGAAGCCAGCGGAATCACGGAGGAGGGAAAGGCAGCAGCAGCTAGTGTCGAGACACAGAAACGAGATCAGGTTAGAGAGGATGAGACGGAAACTCCTGCCAAGAAATTACCTGATGATGAGCCAGCACCGGCTACTTCGACAACCCCACGAAAGCAATTGGAAGTGCCTGATACCGTGCGTGTATCGATCGATGCAGACAATCTTAAGGATTACGTGGGAGCACCAATTTTCCTGTCTGACAGATTATATGAGAACACGCCTCCTGGCGTGGTCATGGGCTTAGCTTGGACTTCTATGGGAGGAACTGCGTTGTACATCGAATCCATCCTTGAATCCGCTCTCTCGAGGAGCACCCGTCCTTCTTTCAATCGCACTGGAAAATTAGGAGATGTGATGAAGGAGTCCTCGACTATAGCTTACAGTTTCGCAAAAGGTTTCATGGTCCGTCAATTCGATGAAAACCGTTTCTTCGAGAAGGCGCAAATTCATCTCCATTGTCCGGAAGGTGCAGTCGGAAAGGACGGCCCAAGTGCTGGAATCACGATGACAACAGCATTACTGAGTCTTGCACTGGATCATCCTCTAGATCCTACGATTGCCATGACTGGTGAGCTGACTCTTACTGGCAAGGTCTTGCGCATCGGTGGTCTGAAAGAAAAGGCTGTGGCAGCAAAACGCTCAGGCGTGAAGACCATTTTGTTTCCCGACTCCAACAAAGCTGACTGGGAAGAGTTACCAGAGAACATCAAGGAGGGGTTGACAGGCATACCGGTCGCCTGGTATGGAGAAGTCTTTGATGTCGTATTCAAGAATCTCGATCGCGTACAGGCCAACCAACGGTGGAAGCAGGATATAGAAGCAAGTGACAAGAGGGAGAAGGACATGAAGTGATTCAAGACGAAATGACAAAATGAAGCAGGGAACGAAGTAATGTGTAATGTAGAACGATGGGCATACAGTACTTCGGGCATTTCTCAATAAATACAGCCACTTAACGACAACCAGTATCCAGGCTCGTTGGCTGATTGATCACCGCAATCGAGCAACGAAGTACACGGGTTGTTTCATTCGAATATTTCTTTTCTGCGATTTTCGGTATGCCTTGACGCAATAGATTTCAAGCTCCAATCGCAATATTATACATCTCCTATATTTTGATGCAGAATGTCTTTACAATGTGCCTTGTGGTGTTTGAGGGAGTTACCCTTTGTCGTGAGAACTCCTGGTGTAATACTTATCCAACAAGAATAACGAAACTAAATTCCATACACCAGGCTGCATTCTCCCATCTTATGCGTGTCTTTCTCTGACTCAATTCCGTGCAATGCGTGATCGGGGTTACGATCGATCATGATCATGCACATGTGGGTTGGTGGCGTCATTCTGCGCCCACCTAAAAATTTCCTGATTCGACAAAAAGTGGGGGTAAATCCTTTCATCAGCATGCTCAGGCACTTGACATGCTCTTCTTGCCATGATACAACCTTGAAACACATGCCAAAAACGCTAAAAAGCATTATACGTCTCTTGACCTGCTAATACACCCTTGGCGCCAATAACTAGGAGATCTTTTGGCTGTGTAGATCTCTTGGGCTAGTAGATGCGGATGCCCAATCGTGACAGTCTCACAAGTAAAGTCAAGGTTCAATCACCTCTTGTAACGGGCAGCATTGATAGCAATGATAGCGATCCCATTGATATTTCGCGCTCGTCAGGTGCCACGGCGTCTTATGCCAGTGCAGATTCCTCCCTAGCTTCTTCTGCGCATCACTACCAGCATCGGTCAGCACCACTTCGATCCTTTGGCGGTACGTCTTATGCTTCGAGTCATCACAGGAGATCTTCAGTGACTCGTAGCACGGGCAGCTTGGTTGGATCATACGAAGAGTCGATTTTGAATGGCCGCATGTCCCAAACACCATCGAGACCATTAGATTTCACGGCATCGATTGGCGTGTTGGGGCGCGGGCAATGCAAGTCAAGTCTACGATGTCCACCACATCTGACTGCGCAATTTTCTGCGTATTTCTACAGTGAGACCAGTCCCTATGTCGGAATGATCGACGTTGAGCAAAATGATGATGACAAAAGTGCCGGTAGAAGAGGCTACAGGATACCTGCGCAGGGTCAATTGCAGATCATCATCAAGAACCCAAACAAGACTGCAGTCAAACTATTTCTCATTCCCTATGATGTTAGTGATATGCCGCCGTTCTCAAAAACCTTTTTCCGCCAGAAGCACTATGACGTCGGAGATGGTGACAAACTGCGGTACGCGATTCACGTACAGATCTGTTGTCCTGCTGAGGGCAGATACTATATCCACAAATCACAACGAGTAGTGTTTGCCAATCGTGTTCCTGATGGCAAGGAGAATCTGAAGGTCGTCTTCCAAAGCCCAACTCCAGCGTATACTCCATGGGTGCCGGAAAAAAGACAAAAGAAAGCGGAACAACATTCGCGTCCTGATAGCAAGGAGCCGAGATTCATTGGTGGCAGCTTGCTAGATGTGGATCATATCATTGACGAAGAAGGAAATGCCACAGATCAAGTTTTGTATGGTGAGGACTCCATGCAAAGTAGTCACTCTTCAAACAAGCCACACATTCAGTACTCGAGATCGCCGTTTTTGAAGACGAAGCGCTCCGACAGGTCTATGATTCAATCAGCACCTTCAGCTACGTCTCATGAACTGGTAAGCGTTCCTCAGACGAGTCTCGATGGCGCTATGCAGAAAAGAATTGTGCAAGGTACACGAGGTGGGCTATTAGCGGAACGGCTCAAAGCAATGGCAATTGCTCAAGACTCGGCCCAAAGAATGTAAAAAAGTTGTCCTTAAGCGCGGGCATTATCATGGAGCATACATAGCGAGCATAGAGGTTTCACAAGAATTGTGAAAAAAAAAAAACAGGCGTGCCTGCTTCAGCGTGTCGCATACTTGACTTTTCGATATCAAATATCACGGACGACGTGGTTCATAAGTGCTACTTTGAGTGATTGTGAATGGTTTGAGGTGAAGAATTTAGCCGAGTTAAGGAAAGTGGGTTCATGGACAATCATTAAAGATGGCACTTCGGTCGTAGCTCTGTAGAGTGTGTGACCTGTCATTGGAAGTTGGTCCGGCAACGAATATGTCGCGAGGGTACGATCAGGTTATAGACAGCGATGTCGCCGATGACGGAGATGTCGGCGGTGCTCGCGACCCTTCGCGAACATCCTTGCAATTCCAAAATTTTCATGCCAATGACTCTTTGGAGACTGGTCGTACGGACCCGAATACAGGTGGTTTCTTTGCGACAGGGTCGTCTACAGAGAGCGTCCTGGCGAGTAAAAAGTATTTGTGGTCAATTGATTACTACTCGCAATTCTTTAATGTGAATTCCGAATCAGTCACTCAGAGAGTATTCAATGCTGTATGACCCTGATAGAGAGCGAGTCGAGTCGCCGCAAGACTGACAATCGCAATAGCTGTTTCCTATGCAAAACTTTTTCGAGATTGTCGATGGGCAACCGGATCTATATGCGCCGATTTGGCTCGCGACAACAGTCATTACAGTGCTTTACTTTTCGAGCACAATAGCTGGCTACCTGGCAAGTCACATCAATCATCAGCCGTATGCCTATGAGTTCTCGACATTGACGAGCGCGGCAACTCTCATTTACGGATACACCTTCATAACACCAGCATTAGCTTGGGGAATACTGCGATGGTACAAATGCGAGCCATCCTTGCTTGAGATTGTGTCGCTTTATGGATACTCGAATGCAGCATGGGTGCCTGTCTCGTTCATCTCCATCAGTCCACTCGAATTTTTTCACTACGCAACCTTGAGTAATTGGATTCGTTGGATCTCAGTCATCATTGGATTTACGATTTCCCTGGCCTTCCTGATCAGGAATCTCTTGCCTGTCGTCAATCGCGCGGACGCCAAGACAAGTCAGCTGATGGTTGTTGGCGTAGCTATTCTACATGTTGCATTCTCCTTGGCAATCAAGTTTCTCTTCTTCTCAGTGAGTTATTCTCACGCCTTGGCGCTCTGCAATCTTTTGCTAATTGCTGCAGTATGTTCACAAAATGGAATGAACGAATAATTGATTCACACTTTCTAAGAGTAAATCAGCCTATTCCTTAGTGTCTGAATATTCTAGCCTTGATCCACGATGGCCTTTCCATGACTCGTCGTAGTGGCGTACATGAATAACACTAATCAGCTCACGCAGGTGACGACTGGCCCAATTACGTAGGACGTGCTACGTGGTACAACTTATCACATCACATAATGGAGCACACGAGTACATGTGACCGTTCGTAAGCATTTTGAATGTATTTATAGTCTTCTTCTTGCGATGGTTCGTGTTGCTCGCAATAAGAAATGCAATTTGCCGATTGTGTTCCTCCCATGTGATTCACTCACTCTCTTGGTAGCCGAAATTTTCGAGTAATGCCACTGAGGAAGGCAAGCAAGTCTCCAGCCATGATCGAGTTCCATTATGCTTTTGAGTGATTACAGATTTGGCTAGTCTTGAACGTGATTGGATGGACGAGGACCGCGATGCTTTGGTGGAAGCATTGAGCAGTTTCGCTCTCTACCGCCCTTCCTTGCATTCAGCGAATCAGCTCCGTCGTACTGACTATATATCGTTGAGCGCATCCCATAAGGCATTGATACCAAAGTATCTCCAGACGTTGGAGCGCGTAGATGATGCCATTAGTGATAATGCCCAACTCGTCGAAGCTATGCTTCAGGTTGGCAGCAGCCAGCTTTTGGGCGAATCCTGGAATAGGTCAATGTTGGTGGCACCCTCTCAAGGAAGCTTGAACAAGGCGCGAGGCATGGTGAAGCAATTAGTGAGAGATTGGAGTACGGAGGTAGGTACGCATCTATGACTTATGAATATAAGAAAATCCATCGACTAATAAAGGATCTTTTTAGGGTGCAAAAGAGCGTGCATTGACATATACGCCCTTACTGGAACTGTTGGCTCAGGCGTTCCCTGACACTCAACGTCGTTCGGAAGTGTCTATTCTCACACCCGGCTGTGGACTCGCTCGATTATCTTTTGAGATTGCACGCATGGGATTCAATTCTGTCGGTAACGAGTTTTCTTACCATATGCTCATAGCGAGTAATTTCCTCTTGAACCACACGACGAGAGTGAATCAGTTTGAGATCTCACCCTTCATACACACTTTTTCGAATCACAAGTCAAAGGCAGATATGCTGCGCAAGATCAAGGTACCTGATGTATTGCCCTCTGCTCTTTTGCGAGACGTTTCTTTCGGCATGGCCACGGGAGAATTCAAGGAGAGTTTTGGTGGACCTGACTCGAAATCAACATTTGATGTTATAGTGACTTGTTTCTTCATCGATACAGCACATAATCTGATTGATTACATAGAGACGATTCGAAATCTCTTGAAAAATGGTGGACTCTGGATCAATCTTGGCCCGTGTCTGTGGCATCATGAACATGGTGAAGGACGTCAGAGTAAGTCTGCTTTTGACGAAGAAGGAAACTATGTTGGGAGTATTGAGTTGAGTATGGAAGAAGTAATGCAGCTCGTTTCACGCATGGGATTCACAGTTGAAATGTCACGAGAAGTGAAGACGCCGTACATGGGCAATGATCAAAGTATGCTTGAGCACATTTATCACACGCGACTCTTCCAAGCACGCATGAATTAATTTAGCTTCCGGCATTCTTGTCAGTTTCAACGGCAGCTTTTACGATAACCGACGTCGGAATATGGTGGTTGCGGCGATTCAAAGTAAAGTAGGAAAGGTCTACCGCAACCGCGGCTCATCTGCGCGTGCCTTTCGTTGAACCGCAGAGATCGGCGCACTGCCGAGGAATCCAGTGTTTTCCCGTCATGGCAAAAACGGTACTCCATGGGTCACGAGCAAGGGGATCGCCCCACCAGACTTAAATCTATGTGGCTGAGCCGAGCTTGTCATTTACCCTATGTTAGTGTTATCCTATGGATATCAACCACGATTCATGCGGGCGCGAAGGTGAAGTAGAGAATGTGCCAGATTGACACGAGTTTACGTAGAACAGACAGGCAGGAATATGGTAGCAGTCCGGTCTTGTTCATGGCGTTTTAGCTACTGGTGTTTAATAGTACGAAATAAGCTCTGAACCAATAAAGTGGGACTCAGGCAAGCAGGCAAACCCTGATTCGCTACGCTAATCTTCTACTCATAATCAACGATTGGGGGTGGTGCTGCCGTACCAAGCCGATCATGTTTCGACTGTGGAATAAGACGGAGGAATATACGAAAAGTGAGAAATACGGATTTCTAGGCGGGTGTGAAGCAAGGAGGATTTTATTGTACTTAGTAACGCTCAGCTTAGTCGCTAGAAAGTGTTGGCATTTAATCTTTTATTCTACAAAAGTGAAAACACACAAGAGTGGCTGAGTGTACGGTTGGCAAAGGCAGAGGCAGAGGCTCAGCGGCTCGTGCCGAATATGGAAATTTTCGAAAAGAAGACAGAAAAAAAGGAGTTTTAATGCGTGAACCCAAGGGCACTTGTGGAGAAGTCACTACAAGGTGCACGCCACAACGGGTGGAGACGCTGTATTATGGCTTTTGATGGGCCGCAATGTGTGCCGCCCTAGGCTCGCACCAGTACAGCAAGGGCTCGACAATATAATAAGCACTGTACGACTCTCGGTAATGCATACCTGCTTGAATCTTTCCCATACTGCGTCAGCTGCATACCATTAAGCTGAGCGCTCCGCTCCATCGACAGCCTTGTTCTTACGTGACGAGCCAAAGACACTCAGAAGTCTCATGTTACGGCAAACCAAAACTGTACTTTATAAACTTTCACGATCAACCCCGAAAAAAGGGCACACAGAGCAGAGAAAACCGTTGCGCGACACCGCCTATCTAGATGGTCTTAAGGGATTCGCAGCGTTCATGGTGTACATCTATCACATGTCCCTAAGATACTATCCAAAGCCAGGGAGTTGGTACGGAAGACATCCTGACTGTTACCAACTGATTCGACTCCCTTTTCTCAGGTCTATCTTTTTGTCTCCAAAGTATTGTCGAGCATACTGACTTTGCTGCAGAGATTTTTACGTTTCTGGACAATCGATGGTTGGAGTCTTCTTCGTTGTCTCGGGATTCGTTCTTACGACAAAGCCATTGCAACTCACGAGGAAAAAAGATTATGCTGGCCTCTACAAAACAATCGCCTCTTGCATGTTCAGACGGTGGTTTCGACTGTGGTTGCCTGCTTTCTTTTCAACATTCATCGCAGTGATCGCTATACGGCTGAACCTCGCGCTCGATTCGCCAGATGGCCCCAACCAACACGAACGCTCGCCGACATTCTTCCTGCAAGTGGTGGACTGGTTTGTGACGATGATGCGGTTTTCCTCACCCTTTTCCTATCGTGATCATCATGAGCAGTTACGCATGAAGTACGACTGGGTTGTCTGGACCTTGCCGCTGGAGTACTGGGCGGGCATGTCCATCTGGGTCGTCTGCATGACGCTGTGTCAGTTTCCGCGATACTTTGTGCGTCTTACAATACTTCTTTTCGCTTGTTGGTACTCGCTATGGAACGGTGCCTGGCACTTCTTCTGTTACTTGGCTGGTATGATCATTGCTGATCTAGAGATCGAGTCCAGGACATTCAAGTGTGAAGGGGTCTTCTTTGAAGTCTTTACCCATCATCGTAGACAGGCTCTATACTGGTGCATCTTCGTCTTTGGGTTGTTCATCGCAGGCGCACCGGGCGTTCCAGAGACAGATCTGTGGAGCATGAAAGCCCCAGGATACCAGTGGCTCTAT